>JBCLNQ010000002.1:0-159850 GCA_039119965.1 Talaromyces sp. DC2
GACTTCAACAGTGCCCGTCTCTACACGATGATCGTAAGTTGTTTTCGTGACCTTAGTTAGGCCCCCCGAGACTGACAGACTGGGTTATAGCAAGGTGGTACTACCAACACCCCGATCGCTGCCATTCCCGCTGCTATCCAGGAGGAGACCACTATGCTCCTCGGTCTCTGGGCCTCTGGTGATACCTTCGACGACGAGGTGGCTGCCCTCAAGTCCGCCATCTCCACCTACGGAGACGAGTTCGCCAAACTGGTTGTCGGTATCTCTGTCGGCAGTGAGGATCTGTACCGTGACTCGCCCACTGGAATTGCTGCCCAGGCTGGAATTGGCAAGGGCCCGGACACCATTCTCGAATACATCAAGACCGTCCGCTCCACCATCAAGGGAACTGGCTTGAGCGATGTCCCCGTCGGCCACGTCGACACCTGGACTGCCTGGGCCAACAACACCAACCAGCCCGTCATTGACGCCTGCGACTGGCTCGGAATTGATGCTTACCCCTACTTCCAAAACACCGACGACAACGATGTCAAGAACGGCAAGTCTCTACTCCAGGACGCCATTAACAACGTCAAGGCAAACGCTGGTGACAAGCCCATCTGGATCACCGAGACCGGCTGGCCAGTTAGCGGAAAGACCGAGAACAAGGGTGTTGCTTCGATTCCGAACGCCAAGGCCTACTGGGACGACGTTGGCTGCAACTTCCTCTTCGACAACATGAACACCTGGTGGTACATTCTCCAGGATGCTGATGGCAGCACCCCCAACCCCAGCTTCGGTCTCGTTGGTACTTCGTTGACCACCAAGCCGCTGTACGACCTGACCTGCCCGAAGGTCACCAGCACCACCACTTCTCCCAAGACATCGACCACCTCCAAGGCTACCGGTACCTCTGGTGCTGGCACCACTCCTGGTGGAACAACCTTGACCACCAGCCCCGGCTCTACTGGCACCCCTACTGGTACCCCCACTCCTGGATCCAACACTACTCCAGGTGCCAATGCCACCCCTACCCCTGGCAGCTCTGGCACTCCTGGCACCAGCGGTGCTAGCGGCACTTCCTCTTCCACCAGCCCCGTCCACACCGGAGCTGCCAGCACCGTTTCCACTTCGGTCGGCGGCATTGTCGCCGCTCTGTTTGCCTTTGTGGTTGCTTTCTAAGCTGTCTGACTATGTGACTCGAATTCCTCTTGGAAATGTACGTGGAAAAGGTGTTTTAAATCGCAGGCTTTGTATTGAACTTTTGACATTGTATTGTTGTTTCCTTCTAGATTATAATTTATAGAACAAGGCCGATTTTTCTATTTTGACTGGTCAGAGTCCTAATTTGTATCAACTGCCTTGTATAAATAGCTACTACATTCGTTACGTCAGTTAAGATTCAATGTCCTAAGTACCTTTAATACCGGTTATTTCATTCGATTCACAACGCCCGTAATCGAGTCAAAACTACCTCATCTTATGGATTAGAAGATGATTCATCCCGGTAGCTATATCCCTTCACCCAAGAGAACATACGTACATGCCGTGAGAGTAACTCCCTCAAGCTGTGTTCCAATGTTCGGCCCCCTTTCGTTGAAGATTTCTCATGCTACACATTAAATAATATTCACGTACATCTTCAATTCATGCATAGGTAAGTATATACAAGTGATAAAAAAAAAAAAGTAATAACATCCTTACACCCGCCGCTCCAGCGGAAAACTCTTCACCACATTGCCTATTTTCACCTTGACACTATCAAACCCTATTCTCAGCGACTCCGCCAGCGGCTTCAAATCAATGCCTGAGATACGGGTTTTTTCATCTGTACTCGGAGCCGTCAGAGACCAGGCTAGTGAAATATGAAACCGGTCCGAAAAGTCTTCTTTATATGTAGTAGTAGTAGTACTACTACTACCGGGTTGTTCTGATGCATAAAGAGGAGGTTGGCCAAATATGGCTAGGGTTTGGTTTGATATTCGAAGCAAAGTGTTGAGTTCATCGTGTGGCGGTTTTTTAATCCGCATGACGAGGAACCAGCGCGTGTTTTCGGTGTTGGATACCCAGTCTAGACTTTCTGGGACTGCGTCCAATCTGCGTCGGGACATTAGCTCTTGAGCAACAGTTCCATTGTCGAAAAAATAAAACTTTAAAAAAAAAAAAAAGAATTAAGAACATACGCTTTGACACTAGCTTCCTGAACCACACGCTCAAAAACGTTGGCAAACCGCTCCTTTTGCTCCGTCGCCAGCACTACCGGCCGCGAGAGGGAAATGTGTAGGGGTAGCTGGACACCTAGGTCGCTACGCAGCAAACTATGGACCGCCGTCTTGGGTGTTCCGCATTTGGACAGAATGGCCTTGAGAGCTGCTAGTTCGTCGCGCTGCGGATACCCTGGGCAACATTAGTTCTTGAAAAAAAAAAAAAAGAAGAAGAAATTGTGGTGAAGGGTACTACGCACATTCGAGGTAGATATGGGAGGGCCAGTTGCCCTCGACATGAGGGATCACCCGCTTTCGACCACCGTGTAGGCTTGGGTCATCGCGGACACTGATGCGAGTGCTGGAGGCGTATAGGTCGTGGAAGCCCGTGGGCAGCGGGGGCAAGAGGGCGGTAGGTTTCGACAGGCTGTCGGATTGTCGCTGTTTCTTCCTGGGCGGGGTGGTGTTTACTGCGGTGTCGTTTGCAGCGTCAGAGTCTGATTCAGAGTCTGAGTAGCTGACGAGGGCCATGGATAATGGATTACTGTGCTTTGTCGAGACCTGTTGCGGCGAGTCGTAAGGCTCGTGGTGGGGATGCTGGATCGGGTATAGTACAATGCCAAGACATTGAAATTCACCGTCCAACGGTCAAGACTCTGGTCTTTGTCGGAGTACATAGTAATTACTCCGTATATATTTAGTAGTATAGTATAATATAGTATTTGCGCTTAGAGGTTGATTCAATTGGCTGGTAAATGGGGCACTTTGAGAATGAGGTTGAACCAGATACATCTATATAGAGTATAAAACAATGAATCATCAATGGGATCTCGGTCGAGGGCACGACACTGTCAAGAATGCCAATACGACAACGAAACCCCCCAAACCAGATTGTATCAAATCCACGTAGTATCCGTATATACCTCGTAGTATCTACAACTACAGAGCACGTACTTGTAAGAGAACAAAGGTGTATAAAAGTTCTGCCTGAGGCCGGTCTAGAACACCAGGCTTGGCATAAGCGGGGCACTGCCACATCTCAGCTAATCACATCACACATCAGCCGGCCGCTTGCAGCAGCACTAGGCCCATAGTGGCGAATAGCGGGTCCCAGTGAAGTCATCGGTCGCCGCCGAGGAAGGAGCCGGAGGGACGCATCAGGCATCCACGTCATGGGCCAGGCAGTGCCGGATGAGACCCTCGTGATCCCTCCTCGCCTGCCCGATGCCCGCGTGTATGCGCCTGGAATCCTACATATTCGTGCGTCTTTGCCTCGCATAGCGCTGCTCCCGGGTTATATCGTAAACGCCGCTGCGAAGCTGTACTATACGCTACACTGTATATCCATCTGATATGGACAGTCCGATCAGCTATGCAGTCCCCGAGGACAAAAACCCCTTCCGCCATCGAATGAGCTCGCTCGGCTCGTCGCTTGAACGCCACCGGTCCAACTCGTCGCCAGCCTCGTCCATCGAGCACAGCCGGAATGAGTTTCGGGATGCGTTGAGGCAGCAGCAAGACGTGCAGCGAAGAAAGACGCAGTCGCATCGCCACGGTGGAGGAAGTAGTGGTGGTGGCGGCGGTCGGTATCGCTATCGCAAGAACCGGGTTAACCCAGACATTATCGACCAGATGGACAATGCCACTATTCTGCAGTATCATCACGAAGGCCCGTACGACGCCGTGTATCCGGAACGCAATGTATACAGTAGCCGCAGTCCGCTCGAGGCAGTCAAGGACTCGAACGAAGAAGCCCTAAGAGCGACACCAATGTACAAGATCATCGATAGTGTGTATCGACATCGGCCGCTGGACGGGGTGGCGTATTATCCGCCGGGCATGACAGACCCAGAGGGCCAGACGTATTCATATACCGAAGGAGACAACATGATGACCAGAACGCATGGGCTGTTTCCAAAAGAACTCGACGTGGTGAGTCTTTCCTTCTTGGTGTTGACCGAAGTTGGCGTCAGAACTAACATGGCAATAGAAATTCACCGACGAAGACTTCAAAAACGATCCCTTTTATCAAGACGACAATCAGCATGCACCACGACGAATGAGCAGTTTGCGCAGGGCGCTGTCGACATTAAAAGGTCGTTCTCGCAAGAACACGGCTTGAGTTGAATGTTAGACAATGGTCACGATAATGGCCATTAAACCACCTGTTTGTATTATAGCTTTGTTTTAGACTGGTTTGTTAAAGGCGGGTCCTAGAGGCGATTGACTAGACGGTCTGCTATGTCGACATGTATTTGTTAAGTCCGGTACGGTTCTGTTTTGGTACAAAGTATGAGTAAATAACATGAATATTACTATCTGATCGGTTATTGATACTGAGTTTGTATCTTGGTATTATATACTTTGTAGATTTATATGAATATCATTATTAGACCTGCAGGCTGCAGATCCACCGACTCGCTCGCCACGACATAACATGTCCACTGACTTAAGATGGAAAATAATAAAGTGGACATAAATTCCCATGAAACAAAGTAACAATAACAAATTTATTTGTCGCTCAAGGTCGGAAGTATAGTTTCGTTTCAACTTTTCTCCACTGATCTACCCCGAGCCGGCGCCACCTGCGACGTTACTAACGTGCTACTACACTGCACAGTCTTGTTGGTCAGGTTGTTAACTTTTTTTTTTTATTCTGGTGTATTTATTTCGCGATTGAGTGACAAAATGAGAACGTTGCAATTACCCCGGTTGCGGTTTCTGATTGATTAAGATTGTTTGTCGGTGGGTTGTAAATTACGGCATACTAATTTTATTACTTTGACGATCTTTACGACGTTGTGTCCACTTTCTATATGCAGAAGGTGGTTCGGTGTGCTATACATTATTACATTATTACATGCGTCTGAAATAAACATTGATGAAGTAGTGTAATTTATGTAATTTGACGCGCGTTTCCGAGTTGGCGATTGATAGGGCTGACGGTTACGAGATCGAGGCTTATTTGTCGTGATCCGGGCTAGGTTGCAGATATATTTGGGGTCTGCACATGGGGTACGTATACATGTACGTACAACGTAGTCAGCAGGTACTGCTGACACAGTGTACAATTATGTAATACTCTGTGTGCTGAAGTTGATACATGTTTATGTAATTTGCGTGCTGAATTGAATTTATGTTGTCTTTTGGCTCCTAAGTATGATTATATATATATATTAAACCTCGAAGATCCAAAGCTTCAAGCATATATTAAATGTTGCTTCAATGTTGAAAAGCTAACATTGAATGTTGAAATATACATTTCAAACGTTAGTCATGGGGTATATATATAATATCGGTGATATATACGTGAAGAAGGCACATGAACAGTCCTTCAATGTCATCAAAACTCGATGAGTCGATATCTAGGTTTGACAATAAAGCCCTGGATACTATAAAACACGTACATAAGAAAATAGTTTATCTCTCCAAGACCGGCGTCGCTAATCTAGATGTTTCATATTCCGCATAACCAACTGACCAAAGTCAATGTTGACTATATAATGCGTGGATACACAGCATTGTCAATGTTCTGCATTTAGCGTTTAAAACAAAATAGAGTTTCTTTTCGGACAATACATAATATTGACAGGGACCGGATTCCCATGATCTCTAATTATAGCACAAAGCCGTTTCTTCTATTCAAGACACTGACAGTTGACGTACCCACCTCAGCCCTATGGTCAGCACGAATCGACATCCCGAATATACAGAGTACAACACATTAGAATATTCTTAAAATACCAGCGTCATTATTGAAGTTTAACGTCGCACAAACCCCTAAACCACAAATCTGTCAAAGCTCGGCCCAAATTTCATTTTGGCAGGTCGGTCAGTTTGTTAAGGTTTTCTTATCTACTATTAATTATTCTAGAGGCTCGCGTGACATTGCCCTAAAGAGGACATCGGAAAAATCTATCCGCGAGAGACTTGGCGTCCAATCAGACACGAGTCAGCCAGGGGCTCGGACCCAGGAAAAACAAAATCAAATCTACCAAAAGTACAGAGTAATTTCAAAAAATACGAACTGAGTCAGACTTTCAGCCTCAAATAACTCGTGACGCATGCACAACAAAAAATAATTCAATTACAAACAACTCACGAAAACAAACCAAAAATAGCATCTGGAATGTTAGCCATCAACGTCATCAAGGTCTTAACTCCGCAAACGCCACATTCTCCGATTCATGTTTTCCCTTCGTTTCTCGCCGCGGCTGGCCCTGCTTTAAGCTTTACGCCATCGCCCCACTAGTCACACTACTATCCCTTTAATGGAATAGCTCCTTTCCGCCCCACCTGAACATTTTTTCCCTGGCCCCTTTTACTTTGTAATTGGGTCGCCTGAAGTTCTTCGATAATAGTTGGAGGTCGATGCTTGCCTATTTGGGGGTTTTTGAAACGCTGGTTTAGCTATCTCGGTAGTATCTATGCATGGAGGATGTTTTTTGATCGACAGGGAAATCGGAAGCTCGGATGTTATGTACACCATAAGTGAAGTTTCACGATATACAGTAACGGAGAGCGCCGCACCGGCACAATACGGAGAAATCTAGTTGCTCTAGGTCGTTAATATTTTGATGTCAGTCAAAGACTAATTACGGGGTGACAATTTGACAGGCTCGTGCGGGGACAGTCTATTTTAGACCAGCTGTCTTGACAGAAACGAAAACAACTTCTTCGTATTGGTAGTCAGTCCTCTCGGTAGTCCCGGCAAGAATCAAAATTTTCAATTTGTCTGCATTTATATATTCAAAATTATTGAATTTGACGCGTTGTACAACGTATTCAGTAGTAGTATTAAATATTAAAAAGAAGTCAAAAAATACTACTCCGTGCTCCGCATAAGTTGAACAAAGTCGACCGCCAAGAATAACCCCCTTTCCAAAGAATCCGAAAGAAAATTAACCAAAAAGATACGAGCCGTCGCCGATAACCGGTTCGGGTTCGGTCCAGAATAGATGCACCTTCTGGATGATCATCGTAGCATCTCGTCGGGAACGAAACAGATCATCCCCAAATTAGTATAGTTGGGAGTATCCGAGAGGGGGCGATCAGCGGTGGTCGAGTGTAACGACGAGTTGGACGTGTCCACTGTTCCGCTTATAGTTAATAGTCATATATTATGTAGTATTTAGGAAATTTCCCAGGCACGTTTAATGTTAGCTTGTTCCTATCGCCGAGCAAATAATTTTTTGTTAAATGGGCTGTTTTCGTCGAGATTCGGTGTGGTTCAGGGACCGGAACCATTAAATATCTACAAAAGAATTTCGAAGAGTGGATGCATAAATATAAAAAAAAAAACACATGCTCCATACTCTATTACCGTAACTAAAGCCCAAAACCCAAAGGGGACATATTATTCAAATGACTCGTAACAAATTGTCTTCCCAAAAAAAAATATCGAGGCTTCCGCCCAGCGCCTAAAGTCTTGGCAAAGCCCCGGGATCCAATTTCAGGCCTCGTTAGATTTGCTTGGCAAACTCGGCGGACCGCCTATTGATGACAATTATTTAATTGTCCCAAGCCCTTGGCGAAAAATCAACGAGCGAATAGCAAAAACCAGTCAGCAAGTATGGAGCATTGGCTACTGGTACAGGGACTCATCAACTTAAACGCCATGCTATTTAACAGATAATAATGTATCGAGATATTAATTAATGCGTATTAATATGATTGTCATCGGAAAATGATGGGTTTCTATCTGGTTTGTATTTGGCGTTGTAACAAAAACCGCAGGCGTACAAAACAAAACGGTATCGTTACACCGGATTACCAAGAAACGACAATACGTACCATGATCGGCTGGCGGCACGTGGAGATCCAATCGCAGATGCCGCGGCTTATCGATAAGAGGCGGGCCGGCCTGCTTTCGGGCTAGCTCGCGGGAGGGAATACAATTGTGTGATGTATATCCATTATGACGTGCTGCCTCAGGGGCTGTGGGAAATGATGATGTGGCATGAATCATGAAGAGGATCAGAATATGAAGATGCGTTGATTAGACGTTATTGTATATGTACAGAGATAGAAAAAGTATGCGTATGTATCTATCGCTTTTCAAACACTGGAGCCTGAAGTTGTGCCCGCCAGATGAAAAAAAAAGGGAAATGATAGAATGAATGTAAAGCCCAAAGGTTGAATGCACACTCGCGAAACACAACATTTACAGGAACCGAGCATGTGAAGATGAAGAAACTGAAAAAAAAAAAAAAAGAAAATGAAAAAACATGAATGCAAAGTCAAAGCAAAGTGAAAAAAATGGTGGTGTACAATCCATGCAGGTGTCAAGACATTACCTCATTATGTCAACCAACTTAGGTCGTAGGCATCGGTCGGCTGGCCATGGGAATCAACTCAGGACCTTTTTCGTCCTCTTCTTCGAAAAAGGCCTTTTCCAATTTCTGGGTGATTTTGGCACATGTCGGATCGACATAGCTGGTCCACAGGTTGGCACACGAGTACAACAAAACCAACCAACAGGGAATGCCGACGGCAAAGACCCAGGGCGCGCGGCGCGGAAGCCATGGCGGCGGGATTACGTTGCCCTCGTCATCCGTGGAAGCCACCCACGGCTGACCCGTGATGCCATAGATGACCCAGACCAAAACGGTGCGCAACAAAGTGCCGTGAATCAAATAAACGGCGAAACTCTGCTTGCCCAGCCACAGGAGAACGCTGCTCGACAGAAACTCTTTGGACCAGTGCGTGAGGAAAATGGACATAATGAACATGTCGATTCCGATGGCCGTCCAGCGCTTTGCGTAGTTACTTCCGTCAGGGAACAAGTAGGGCGACATTTGTAACATGCGGTTAGACCATGGCGCCCACTCGGGGTTTTCGCCGGGATAGGAGAGAATGAAAAGGCCGCCGGCAAGCAAAAGCCACGCCACAATCCGTCGGGGCCATCGCCAGGTTGCACTCTGCATAAAGTCCTTGTAGCGCTGCTCGTATGACAAATCACTCAAAATCATGCCGTACAAAGCCTGGATCTGGAAGGTCTCGCGGTCGAGTTTGAAGTCCTGGTGGAAGTACAGTACAAGCATAACGCAGATGAAAAACCGCCAGCGGTACTTGCACAGCGCAGTGGCGAAGCAAACGATGAAAATCAGCATAGAGCACTTGAGCAAAGGCAGCAGAGCCCACTGGTGCTCGTCGTAGACCATGTGAACGGTAAAGTCGGTGTTGGTCCAGGTAATCAAAAAGTTCTCAAAAAGACGTATAACTTCCTTGTAAAGGCTATCTTCGAGCTCGGGCGAGGCAGCGCGGGTCCAGCCCGAATCACAGCGGTTAGCCACGGTGTAGGCTCCAAACTGGGCCATGGTCCACGAGATACACATGGCAAGGGTGGCGGGCAGCATCAGACGAGGCGGACGACGGAAGGCACTCTTCGCAACGGTAAGGAAGGCGCCATCGTAGTTACCGGCGCGGGCTTGTTTCATCGGTTTGAGGGCGCACACGTAGCCGGTCAGGAAGGCGAAGATGGTGACACCAAGACGGCCCTGCCACGGAATTCGCAGGACAATCTGCTGGAGCAAGCGTGGCGATGCTTCTTCGTTGTCTCGGGGGGAGAAGAGCTCGTAGTCCCATGATCTGGCTAGATGGGTCATGACCACCATGATGGAGGCAATACCGCGAAGACCCTAAGTCAAGTCAGCCTTTTTTCCCCCTTCCCTTCTCTTCTCTTCCCTTTCCTTTCTTGTGCGTCTCAGGAACATCACGTACATCAATCCATTTGACAGTCTTCCGCGGGTCACCCTTCACGTTGGGGTCCCCGCTGCTCCATGGGAGAGCATTAGGAATGCTCTCCCACAGACGGGTGTAAAAATACTGCTCCGACATGGGTGCAGTCGCACGACAAACGAGGGACAATATACAAAGAAAAAAAATTAGACAACAATCAACGAGTGAATAAAGGAAGCCGCATGAATATCGGCAGGAAATCGAATAGTCGATGGACGGGTCGATGTTTGGGGGGGAGGGGGTGAGATGAGGAAGAGGAGAGGAGGTGGGAGAGTCGGGAGTGGAAGGATAAGGGAAGCCGGAAGATATGACTTTTAAGAGCGATAAAGCAGCCGCACTACCGGGGAAACAACAGAGCGAGGGGAGTTAGGGGACAGCACAGGCAGGAAGGGCGAGTGGAGTCGAGGATCCCTCAACGTCAAGCGCTCTCAGGCTCAGCATGTCGCAGGAGAGACTCAGCTCATCGTTGTCTGTGGACTGGGGTGCCAAGAGCCCGCCGAGCGCCGCTGCCGATGAGGTGGACTGGGCCGGGGCGCTTGGCGATGCAATCATGACTGGGGAGGCTGTAGACAGTGTATGAACAAATACACAATACACAATCAATACATAAAACACAAAACACAAAACACAAAACCAGTGCAAATAATATAATACGAATACTAATAAGTTGCTTGCGTCCAGACTGCACCGGGTGCGTACCGGCGAGGTACGCATAAAGCGGTTCCGTGTTTCCTCAAGTGGGGAGCGAGGCTCTGGTATTTGTTGCTGGTGGTATTGCCAGCTGGTACGGCATACCGCGCCCGGTAATACGCATACCGCACTTGCCCATCTCAATACGTCTGAAGAAGCAGATTGGGGCAGAAAGTGTGGCAGCAAATGAAACGGCGGCAGCCCCGTGGGTCTAGGCACTGGGCGGGGGGACTGGCTACTGACTGGTCCAGGTAGTTCTTGGCATGCAGGTCCGGCGGTGTGCCAAGCCGCGCCAAGCCAGATACAGTAACGGCGGCCCGCCCAGCGATCCAGGGTGAGTGCTGGCCAATCAGCATGCCACAGAGGCGCCAAGCCGCCAGGCCCTCACCGGACTGGCCGCCCACCCCACTTTGAAGCAGGCTGGCCAATGGCACGGCGGAACTCGCGGTCTCCTGTCTCCTGAACCGGGTGCGATCACACTACAACCGAAGCCAGCGAGTGGCGTCGCACGCTCCCGGCCAAGCGCGCACCCATTGGCCAGCGAGGGCCATCCGCCCCACCGAGCGCTTGGGGCTGGTTGTCGCGGGCGTACGTAACGCTCTTGGCCACGCAGCATACCTTAATTCTTCTCTCCTGGCCACGATCGCCTTATATAATTTTATCGCGGCTGCTGTGGACACCGGCCATCGCTTATCTGGCTTCTCGACTCGCGATTCCTCGTGCTGCTGCTACTGCCACTGCTCTTCCATTTCTTCTCCTGTCGCGACTTTCGGTCGAGCAGTCATGTCAGTGTAGCACACTCGTTACCGTCCCTGACCAGCCTGACCAGACCCGACCCCCAATCGTCCTACCCTGCCAGCTAGCACTCAAGCAATCAACATATAACCAGTCGTCCCGGAATTTTTCACGAAATGGCGTCTTTTCGCGATCACTATCACCGCTCGCGCATCTCGACCTTGCTAAAGTTCCTTGCTGCAGCCTGCGTCTTTCTTTACTTTTGTTCCGTGTATAGCTGGCTACCGGTCAGCGGCAACAACAAGAAGGGTGAGTTTCTCTACAGGCTAATGCTCACACGTACGGTTGGCTAACCGCCGTGTGTCACCACCGCAGGTTTCTACATTTCTCCCAATTACATCCCTGCTAACAGAACGATTCCTGCCGAAGACCGGGCCATTGTGGTCCCAAAGACGAGAAACGAAAACACCGACTGGATCCTACCCTTCTGTCAAGACCAGTAGGTTACGTCGTTGATATTTTTATTGGCACATACAAGCGCCGTCACTAAACTTTTTGTTATTCAGTGGATGCACACCTTTCGTTTACAGCATGGAGCCTGATCCCGAAGAGGGCCTCCTGGTTCCCGCCACCACGCAGGGCCACGAGGCCGCTGCATACCTGACTTTCATCGTTCAATATTACGACTCCCTGCCCCCGTACACCATCTTCGTCCATGCCAACGATGAGCAATGGCATAACGAGCTATTCGGGCCCAAGACTAGCACCGCATTGCGCTTCCTGCGCTACGAATCCGTCGACGCCAACGGCTTCGTCAACTTGCGATGCACCGGTATCCCTGGTTGCCCCAACACGCTGGTCCCGGTCCACCGAGAACCCGTCGACGATGAGTACGCCTATGTCAACGATGCTTTCTTCCAGCTGTACTCGCACCTGCTGCAAGTGCCAATGGACCAGGTCCCCGAGAGAGTTGGCCACCTCTGCTGCGGCCAATTTGTTGTGACTCGCGAACGCATACGAGAACGTCCACGCGAAGCCTACGAGCGCATCCTCAACTGGATTGCCAACACCGACTTTACCGACAGCTACGGGATCGGCTGGACTATTGAGAAGCTCTGGCACGTTCTCTTTGGAATGGAGCCTGTCCAGTATGCACCTTTTCACTTTCTGAGTTTTCTGTTATCATGACGCTGACCTTTCTTTCTAGCTGCCCCCGCCTGGAGCAATGCCGCTGTGATAACTACGGCTGGTGTGGTCCTCTCGCCTCGGGCGAGATTCTGACCCCTATCATGCCTTGAGGAAGATCGCCAAGCGAAGACGAACCCGTTTCATTTCTTGCAATATTCGACGACTCGAAACCATTTATAAACATATGTCGATATTTCGTCATTTGTCTATGTTATATTATTATTATTTTTTTCGGCTTAAAAATATCCCAGCCGACTTTATGAACCAGGAAGAAGAAAGCGCATCGTATTTTTTCTCTTTTTTCCACTTCAGCTTGCATTGGGGTTTTCAACTCTGACTGGGGTTTACTGTTTGTTTTATTTTTGTTTTTGACATATTTCAACGGATTTGTTTATTTCAGGAGCGTGCTTATCTGAACGAGCTGATCCAAGATACCTCGTTGCATTGTGGTTTCAACACTGTACATTGATTGTCTTTGCGTCCTAGTACCAAGTGTAATTGCGGTATCTTGTTTTTTATCTGCGGTCTGTTTGTGAAATGGTGTGTATAGAGTGATAGGTATATAACTATATTAACCATTATCTTCTAAACCATTCAGTGCATGATTCAATTTTCGTAGGTTGTAGGAGACCTAGCACCTAGCAACTGCTTCGGAGAAGGAAAGAAAAAAAAATGAATTCCCACAGATCATACATACATACATATATATACATACATACATAAGTCACGTGTGACATCTTATTTGATGCTTTTTTCTTCCGTATATGCTCATGTCCTCGTGGCCGCCATTCGCGAATGCAAGGGTAACTTTGATGTCACTCGTGGACTCTGCACCAAGGTTTGTAATAGTAACCACCATCTTACCCGGTAACACAAGTACCTTGTTACTCATTCCCATCATACGTGGTTTTTGCGCTCTTATCCGAGTCAAAATGGTGGAAATAGGTGGAAATAATGTCTCTTGTTGGAGCCTGAAAAGTAAGGCATTAAAGTGTGTGTGGGCCCCACATTAGCTCCGCGCAGCTTCTCTCAGCCTTGGTTGTTTCTCGAGGAACACGACATGCCAACTGCTCCAGGTTTATTGGAACTTGTACTCACCATGGAGAATATGCAAATCCCAACAGTCACAATGGTAAAGCCTCCTTTTTCGGACTTTTTTTCTTGTCTTGTCTGTTTTTGTTTTTGCTAATCAACGAGTGTGTGTATGCTAGGAAGACCTCGTGAAATTCCAAACGGAACATTTCCATCACCTCCAGTTTCCGTTTATCGCTGCTGGGAACGACGTCTATCACGACGAAGACTATGAAGAGTACGGAGAAGACGAGGAAGATCTGGGGTATTACGAGGACGGCGTGAAGCGGACGCTGTCGGACGAGCAGGTCAAGATCTTTCGGCATAGTGAGATTCATTCGCTTCTGCGAGAGAGGCAGCGGCTGCGCGAGGAGGAAGAGGAAAACGAAGAAGAGGAGGAGGAGGATGAAGAGGGTGAAGCTATGGAAACTCTTTCCGATACGTCGCTGGTCGATGAGGGCCAGACTCTAGCCGCGAAGATGGGCTCGGCTGAGACAGATAGTCAAAAAGCACACGCCACCGACACGGAAACCGCGGCGCAAAGTGTTGAGGTCAAGCCTGACCCTATCGAAGAGGCTTATTCTGGACGCAGAATGGTGTGTTACTCGGATGACTGAAACAAGCTAGTACATCAAACAAGGTATGTGCAAATGTACAACACGATTTTATTTCTATTCTCTCAAAGTAGCCAACATGATGAAAACCTTTTATCGTCATCCTTAGTCGGATGCGATACCGTCCAAATGCCTCGCTGTTTCGGCAAACGCGGTGTTGGATCTGTGTATTGCCGTGGCGACCCAAATCTTCTCTCTGACATGTTGTTTTTGTGGATTTAAGTTGAACTTTATTTTGATGCAGTTTCAATTCACTGACTCGATTCAGTAGTCTCGGTATGAGGCCTCCGTAAGGACATATTCCTAGTTTGCAGCTACCAGAGCTGTTTAACGATAGTTGAACTGCGATCCGATACCAAGGAAATCTTGATCATCTCCTTCTGGAGACTCTGGCTCTGGTGTTTGTTCCAATTCCGAGTCCGCTCCGTCGCGGTCATCGCCCCTATTGTCATGACTGTCAGCCTGTGCAGCGTACCTCTTGTCTTGGTGGTACATGCCTATCGCTTCCATACTGGGCCGTAACAGACATCATGGACCCGGCAGACTCTGACCGTGACCTTTGCTGTTGGTCCTCCGGCTTGGGGGGTTGATCTCTATTGCGTGGTACCGCATGTTAGCAAGTATATACCCTGGCAGGGGGTCTACATACTCATTGGTAACTTGTGGTTTTGGAATCGACATGTTTATATATAGAAACATGAACTTGAAATTGAGGGGCTTTTCTCAATGGTGCTGAAGTTGAAAGACGTGGATAAAAAAGAGACTGTTCTTCAGGAGACCACCGAGCTTTATATATCCGAGTTCACGGGGCACCTCCTCTGTAGCAGACCGAATCGACCTGCATCATGAAAATTAAACTTCCCATCATGGTCTTGATAGACTGGTATATGATCTATCAATAATCCATCTTGATAGTCTGGTCCAATAATATGTCCACATCGATCTCCGAATATGCAATGTAATCTAAAGGGCGCCAAAAAAAAGGAGAAGAAGAGAAGAAAACCGGTCTATCAAACTCAAAACTTATGTATTCTGCAGGAGGGAGAAAGACTGGAAGTTGATAGAAGGAAACTGTCAGCTTACATTGAAAAAATAAACGCCACCCGCAGCAGTAGGACCTTGGCAGGAACATTGAGGTATGGGTTGATTGGATGCGTCGGGCAAGATCGTCTCATTCGTCGTGTTAGGTCACATATATGTATCGGGGACCTGTTCCCGGTCACAGCAGCCAAAGTTGATTTTTTCTTTTTCTTTCTTTTTCTTTTTCTGTTTTCCCCGTGGGTGATAGCTTCGAACATGGAATCTGATGAACAATAACACGCCTTAAAACAATGCCATTTAGGGCGTGTAGTCGTCATAGGTGGATCCCCACGGTAAATTGGATCGTGACACTGCATCGAGACTATTGAACACTGAAACAAGCGATGTTCGTTTTGAACATCAGGGTTTTTACCATTAGATCTGCAGAATGACTACCAATCAGAGGTAAGACGGCCGATCGCAAGTGAAAAAAAAAGGGGAAAAGAGCCTCAAAAAAATAAAAAAAAATAAACGCCTTTTGCTGCTAGACAGACATGCAGAGCGCACGCTGAGTCAAAGCGGTCGCACGCACCAATGTACATTAGGCCAATAGCTTGAGTGCTGGAAACAGGGGCCGCAGACGTAGTAGGACCTTGTGCTGGTGCTAAGGCAGCCGCGGGTATTCAGCTTCTACGCCCGCCAGTAAAACGCAGATGTACTGCTCACAGCGGTCGTTCGCGTCAATGTCCCTTGGCCAATAGCCTGAGTACCGGGGAACAGGGTTCAGCAAGCCGAATAAGACGGCTGTGACAGGCTTGCATTGGCCAACTGGAAATTTGGAAGCATAGGGCAGGGATCAAGTGCCTGGAACGGTCAAAGCTGTCGAATAGTGGCAAGAAATACACGCGGGGGCTTCGAAACGCAAAATCTCGCAGTCTGGTGGGATTTTTGTAGGGTTATGTTTCCTTTTGTTTTTTGTTTCCGCCACACAGATGCCCGCAGTTAGCAACTAAGCAAACTCCTAGCAGGGTTCTCTCCAATAATCTGTGGGCGCTTATGCCTGGACGTGAACTATGCTGAAGAATCCCGGGAAGCCGGCACAATAGTATTATTAGTCTCCCAAGACCAAAAATATAGGACAACAATAATATCGTTAGAATTTGCGCCTCTTCACAACCCTATCAAGCGATCTGAGCGTTATGGGCCGGGAATAGACGTATATCTTTGTTAAATCCGGCGGCGATAGTGACTATCATCTGCAAAAGCATCTTAGTAAGGCACGTAATGCATAAAAAAGGCATAAACGGAGGAGACGAGCCGTCTGTTAAGACATACTGGCATGACAGGTCAGATACGAACACGAATCTCGGAAACATCTCCCTAGTTGGGAATATGCACACTGGACCTTGGATTCCGCCGCAAGTCCCTGAACCCGGAATCCGGATGGTGCGAACTCGTACGATATAAGCGATATCGAGATCGTCCCTTTGCCCCACCGATTTCCTTCGTACAACTTCGTGCTTGAGGTACTATGACCCGAGGATTCTCGTAGATATTGCGTAGTCGTGTGAGGAGTCCTGAGATTGCCAAGTCTTGATCCTCTGGAGCATCAAGAGGCGGTGAGGAAGAGAAACGAACCGTTCGGAAATGACCATGTCCTGGTCATGCATCTGTTTGGCTCTGGATAATTTATGCGGAAAGTTGCTGAGGGCCGACAGAGCCGCCTGGACATGAATGAACATCGATCAGTCACATCGACCAAGTAGTGACCGGGAGTAATCTCAGCCGAGAACTTGTCCATGTTAAGTCGCAGTTGCAAGCCGTGCTGTGCAGTGGAATGTTCTGCGTGGGCCGTTGCTGGTTAAGCCTGCATGCTTGTTGACCGGGGCTGCGCATGCCTCACAGGGAAGCCAGTCCGACCCAAGACGAGGCTGATCACATCTTTTCTCTCTGCCATCATCCACTCGCTTCGAACCCGTCGACATTATCATTCGGACTCTTGCTCCTTGTCTATTGTCATTGCAAGGCATTTATTTTATTTCTATTTCGCTGGTCGGTCCCTGGCTGGAACGTCCACGCCATCCCTTGGATGACTTCCAAGCAGGAGGCTCTGTCCCGACATCCCTGACCTCCCTGAACGACCGGAATCTCCTCATGAGAACAATATCTGCTGTTAATCGAACTATGATCAATCGCTACTCTGAAAATTTGTCGGTCGGACTTACTGAGTGGATTATGTTCTCTAGAGAAGCGCCTCAGCCGACGTCGTGTCTGGTTGCTTCTCCCAACGACCTCGCTCCATCGAAGCTAGTCGTGCTACCCTCGTTTTCTCCATCGTGGAACGACGTTATTTTCGTCAAACGTATTTGAAATACTGGGAATGCACAAATATGAGCGACTACTCGTCAAAAGAGGCCCTTTCCATGGCGGACCGGCGCTTGACGTTTACTTCCAGGCACTCCACACGTTGTCAAACCGTCGAAATCCGGTATTAAAAAAAGACAAAACCAAACGGAAAATACCCTCAAGTCTCTACTGCAATTCACATTACGAAAATGAGTTGAAGTCCGATGTTAATCGTGCCAGACAATATGGTCGTCGGCCGTGGTCCCAGCACGACGACATGCGAGGTTGGAATAAACTCAGAACAGTTCGCTGCGGTAGCTTCTAGCTTCTGCGTGGACAATCCTTGCTTTTGAGACAGGTCTAAACGAACAACGGCCACACGATTTCGACCCACGATCCCCACTGGGCTTGTCGTTTAGTTTGCTGCACGGCTTACCGCTGGGATCGACCAGTCCAGACGTTACCGTATAAAATAGACACGCGAATAGGAATTGTTTACGTCTCGGTCGCATCCAAGGTCGTCTTCCCTTTGTCTCTCCTTGTTTTCACGGGGAAGCTGGTTTCCCCGGACTGCAGTTTACATGGAATTGGGAGTGGAAACACACACATACCGAATCGCATCGAACCATGCCAGACCTTTTGCTATCTGTTAAAGATTGAAAGGGGGGTTATTATTGACTGGAGATTGATTAATGCTGAGAATTACGCGGCGGAGGCACGCCTTGACAAGAACCGAACAGGCTAACGCAGCTGATGGCCCGAGACGCGAAGAGCAGCACGAGCCAAGTACAGTGTCACTCTGGCGGCTTGGAAATCGTCGGGTTTTGCACTCGTCCATTCAAACAGTTTCTTTATGCAAACGATTTCTTCGTCGGGGGATGTTGGAAACTTGTCAAAGGAGTTGCTGGCACACTCGACAACATTTTGATCACATTTTGATCACGAGTCCCTACGCCTCAACAATGTCCCAAAATCGCTTTGCATTGAATCATTGACAACAATTGAGTGCTCAGCGTGCATTGATGCGCGAAACTGGATACTTTACGCTGATCCGGACGCCCCGAGCCAATTGTTAGTCGCTTGCCCTAATTAGGGGTGATGCAGCCTTAATTCGCAGCTATATCGGCGCGACTCCCAAGGAGGTAATCCATCTATTTTGAATCGTGAATTGAGCCAAGTCAATGGAGAATGAAAGAACAAAGTGCTCGTATCAATTGATGCAGTGTGTCAACTCTGGCCTTGGAGGCAGATTGCTTCAGTTTTGAGTATACAAAACTACCCGTGCGGCAACAATCCTTGAATACCAACAAAGCTCTAGGAATATATACTGTTCTCTCAAAGACGCACAGGGTTTGGTTTGAAATCTTGAACATTGTATTATTGAGACACTGGAATCAGGAATAATATCGTGAGGGCTGCCGATTGACATTTGAATGTGACATGTCCGCTTCTTCAACACTACCTAGTACCGGCTATACTTACCATATTGGGACTACTAAATATCTGCATGCATAACACATGCATCTACTTGCGTCAACTGATATGGTTATGTATTGTCGCTTACAAACTATGACCATGACTGTGAAATTCCCAGTGTATAATGACAAAACCAACTCAACATGCGCAGCGACGCTCACAGCACAAGCCAGGCTTTTCAACCTCTGGCTTCCCCTTTTCCGTCCTGCGAGAATTAAACCCAGCAATAATCTTACGCAAGCTAGTCAACGTCCCAGTCAGAAAGCCAGGGCCGGTACCGGTGGTATTTGGGCCGAACTGCATGGGCGAGGAATCTAGTTTGAACAATTCCGAACCTAAGGAAAAAATATCGGGAGACATCAATGACTGACTACACAGCGTCGAAAGAGTATCCTGCTCCGGACTGGCCCGGGCAAAGAATTCATCACCTGCCGAAAACCCCATCGGCGACCACGATGTTTTCGACACGGGACTCTGGCAACCCAGATTATCCGGCTTGTCCGGAGACAAAGAACACGACGTAGTCAACGAACAGAGCACTTTTTCCAATCGCTCGAGAATTGACCACACGTTTGGGTTTGACAGGCCACCTTCGTCGACAGACAGTAAAAACGCCGAGCTGATGGCGCTGTGCAGATGGATCCATGAGCGCGAGCCGTGCGGGATGATCTCGTGCAGTTCAATATAGGCCTCGATGGTGTCGATGAGGCTGTCGATGCACTCATGGCACAGCCGCGGAGCCGTCTCACCCGCAGCAGGAGTATTTGATTTGAGTGATCTCCGGCAGATTTCCGATACCAAGTACGACGAACGCAGCTTGAGCGATAAACGCTCAATATGATCCTTGAGTGTGAAGCAATAGTCCTCGCTTTGGAGGTATGGTTCTGCATCGGCCAGGATTTTGGTTAGCTGTTGTTTGTAGGCTGGTATAGTCTCGTTGTTGACGTCGCCTCCCAGCAGGATTTCGTTGCGCAGGAGCTGTAAGATCAAGGAAATGACAGAGCACATTGTCTCAAAGTAGCCTCGCATTCCGGGCCGCGAGCCCTGGGGGCGTGGGATTCGAGGGCTCGGAGAGAGGGTTTCGATGGGGCGGTCGTAGGAGAGCCCGAAATGGCTATCTTGCCACGCCATGGACCACCTGCCTAATCAGTTACCCTGTTGTTTTCCTTTCCGGAACGAGAATAATCTCACCAGAGTTGCTGGCGTCTGTATGCGCCCGGGTCTTTGAACACTGCAGATTCTGCGTGCAAACCCAAAGTCAAAGCCATGCGCTGGGCAAGGCCTGCCATTGTCAGTTTACCTTGATATAACATACTCCGTTCGTCCAACTCACCAAAAGTCATATATGCAACCCCGGGATTCATTTCGTACGAGAGCGTATCTCCGATTATCAGCAGCGCCTGGGCGCTTTCCATGGTCGGACGCGACAGAAAATTGCTATTCCGCAGACATTGATATGCGCAGGATACTAAACGAGTATCTTAGAAAACGTAAATCTCGAGGAAGAAAATAAAAATAGGGGTTTTACCGTATAATTGACACATTTCTGTCCTTTCACTCCTCGCAAAATCGGAAATCTGGCAACCGGATGCAAGTACTGCAAACAACATGCCCACGAATGCTATGTTGAATCCGCACTGCGCTATCATGCCGTTGGTCATTGACCTAGTTTTGAGCAGAATGCGAACATCTTGCTCAAAGCGATCAAAATCTGCGATGACGGGGTACAATATCATGCGAATATCTCGATATGACTGGAGCAGCCTGGAAAACCCCTAAAAGTCAGACCATCCATTGAAACTCAATCGAGAGAAAGAAAAAAAAAATCTCTCCCACCTTAGACAGATACCATCCTCTGGAAGCGCCGCACACACCGACTCGTTACTATGCGAGGCGATATCCGACGACCACAGGTCCAGAAACGGATATGTGGCAGAATGATTCTCCAACCCCAACTGAGACAAAACGCTATCCTCGCGAAAGATCGAGCTGCCGGGCTGCCGCTCGAGTAGGAACGCGAGAACAGAGCCTGATCCACAGTGCACGGGGGATCCGCCGAGTACGTTGCGCATGCGTACGCCTCCGGTTTCTTCTTCTGGTGATGACGACGATGATACTGTATTATTGTAGGATATTTTCGGCGAGTCGGAAGAAGACCAGGATGGCGAGAGGTGTGTTGGAGGAGGGGTGGATACTAATTCCAGCCGTGAGCGCAGCGCCGTGATGCTCTGGCTCAGCTCTGCGAGTCTGTTGGTGACGGTTCTCCATTCTCTTGTGTCTACAAGCACGTTTCCGGAGCGCGTGATACTAGCAGCAGCAGGAGGAGGAGTAGTATTTGCTGTACAGCACATTGGTTTATGACTTTCCCGACTCGTTGACGACGGCGATCCCAGCGGCTTTTTGGTGTCTCTGCCCGGGTGCTCAAAGGTGCATAGATGAGGATAGCCGCGCTTTACGCACAGCGTGCACGGCGAGACTCGGTCGCATTTCACTTTGCGTCTGTAGCATGGATAGCAGGATTTTGGGGCACGAGATTTCGATTTCCGCTTTAGATCGGCCGTGGTGCGTGTTGTAGACTGGGGGTTGATTGACGCCATTGGTATAGGAAGAAGAAATAATAATCGCCTATGCAAGCTGTGTGGTAATTAATACTCTGGACGGAGAAGCAGAATGGTCGAACGGGTCTTTCGTCTTCATCATGGCTGATTGGCACACAAGTATTTAGCTGACAATGATGTAGATCAACCAGCAAACCAATGATATTTCCCAACCAACTCTTAAAGAGATTCCGAATGGACCGGATATAATTCGCAGTGTCGAGGGACGCCGAGAAATGGCCGACGGGGTCAGACAACTCGGGGATAGCTCGGCTGCATGTCTATAAACAGGATGCAGTTTGGCACGGCAATGCACGGTTCAGGTGCCGAAGTCTATGAAATAAGAATATCTTGTGTGACAGTGATGTCAGCGGGGAAAGAGATAGACCCACGGCGCTGCGTTATCGATTGTTTGATCTCTAAATAACCTTACAATTAAACCCTTTTGGCGTTCGCGTATTCCGTTCAACATTCAACATGATCGGCCTTTGTTGAATCCGAAGATCTAATGCAATATCTAGAATGAAATGCAATGCAATGCTCTATTCGGTATGGAATTTTGATAAACTGACGCATCAGTAATCTATACAATCATCACGTCTAATCTCGTAGTCATTCATGCAAAAGGATCGTCGTCCCACGAGTCGCTGCGGGTGTACTCCATCCTGTTGGCCAGCATGGTCGCAAGCTCCTCGTCATACTTGGCCGCAATAAACGCCAGCATCATATCGATGCCGGCACTGATCCCGGACGACGTCCAGATATTGCCATCGTCGATCCAGCGCGCCTTCTTGACCCAGTCGACCTGCTCGCGCCACGCAATCACCTCGTTCCACGCGCGCTTGTTCGTGGTCGCGCGGCGCCCGTCCAGCACGCCGGCGCGGGCGGCGAGACCTGCCCCCGTACACACAGTGAGCAGGTATCTGAGCGACGGGTAGGTCTTCTGGATGAACTCGACGACAGGGCCATATGCCTGCGGGGCTCGTGTGCCGGCGCCGCCAGGGACCAGCAGCACTTCCAGGCTTTCGGGCGGAGAGTCGAATGTATGTGTCGGAACTATGCTCTGGCCGCAGTTTGAGCCAAGAGGGTTCCATTTGGCCTCTTGGCCGGGGAAGAGCGGCGCCGCGACGGTCGACACAGGGTCGAGAGTGGCAGCGATGATGGAGAACTCGATTTTTCGTGAGCGCGACAGCATGTTGATTGCGTCGACGGAGCCAAAGACGTCGAGGGCCTGGAAGCCTGGAAATAGGGCGACGCCATAGTGGACGGGGGGGTCTGTCGGTCAGTCAGAGAATAAACAAAAATGTTCATATGCAACATTCTGGACGCACACTCGCTCGGCATGTTGATTATGGATCCTCGTACACTCACTCGGTGACTCGGTCAGTCACTCTCCAGGTGAATCACAGCAGCGACAGGTCGGTGAAGACTGAGGATGCCTGCTTACGCCGAGTAAGCAGGCATGAGAGCTTCTTAGCGAATAAGCATGCCGATCCTGATCCCACCAATCACGGCCCCACCTTTGTTCGAAGTATACGACGAGCATACAGAGGAGAATAGAGTTAGATGTAGATGTTTGTTATGCTAATCATTCAATATCCGTTTAATATAGTTGTGGATAGCCCACGACTAGAATCAATATGGCATATATGCATTGATTGGCAAGTATCTTCTATACATACTCCACCTTATCAATCAGTGACATCAATTGATCTGCAAATAGCATCATTATGGTCTAACGCTACCTGTGTGTTAAGCTTATATTCAAATATACAAAGTTACATCTATTTCAAACTATTATTTTGATTCGAAAAGGTGATATACTTAGCCCCCTCGTCACTGTGATATCAGAGGCAACATCAATTTGCCTCAACCTCATCAAAAGCAGCGCAACACCACTTCCCCCGAAAAACATGCACATCAATTGATGTATAAAAAACCAAAATGGCCACAACTGCCAGTCGTCTCCCCAATCCGGGCCCAATCCACCCGGCCCGCGTCGAAAAAAGAGCCATCAAACCGAGCATCGCGCGCCCCGTCAGAATCGCCGTGCATGATCCCCGCGACCACGAAGCCCCAGCCATCCTGCACGAGCCCAAACGCTACACTGCGCAAGACGCAAAATCGTCGGCCGTGATACTTGTCAGCGGTGCCGGCGGAGGCGTCAGTGGTCCCGCGGGCATGTACCCTTCGCTCGCCGAAAAGCTGGTTTTGCTGTTGGCGATCCCGTGTATCAGGCTCGACTACCGTGAGCCCGCTCAGACAGAGTACTGCGCGGCCGACATTGTCGCGGCGATGGATTACCTCGCCGTGGAGTTTTCCTCGACGCGGTTTATCCTCGTGGGCTGGTCGTTTGGCGGGAGTCCGTGTTTTACGGTGGCTGCAACAGAGCCGGGTCGCGTGGCTGGCGTTGCGACGGTGGCGTCACAGACGGCGCGCACCGAGGGAGTCACCATGCTCAGTCCGCGGCCACTGTTGGTGATGCATGGCACGGGGGATACGTGCTTGTCGCCCGATTGTTCGCGGAGCCTGTACCGGTCGTACGGGCCGGGAGGGAAGCGGAAGATAAAGCTGTTTGATGCGGATGATCATGGGCTGAGCCGCAATGCGGTTGCGGCGGAAAAGATGATTTTTGACTTTGCGGCCGAGACTTTGGGGTTTATCGAGGAGCTGGAAGACCCTCAGACGAGAATACAGGCTGGGCAGGATTTGGCAGGGAGCAGGGGAGAGCGAGTCAAAGAAATGGCGGAGGGACATGACCTGGAGGGGGAATCCCTGTAACGTACATGTTTTACATGGTATATACAGATAGGCTGAATTGATGCTATGTGTTGATGTGTCAATAATAATAATGCATGTCCTTAATCTCCTATGTAACTCAATGTAACAAGCACCAGCCGATGCTTATAAATTGATACTACACCGGGCCGGCAACATATGATACATATCAATCAGCCCGTAAGTCATGCAATCTGGACTGCTGACAACCGGTACATAAGACGAAAAAATATAAAGCAAAAATATCATACAAGGCAACCAAATGTGTCTACATGGTGTGTTACAGGCAATTACTCCTCACATACGATATATAAGAGTCTAGATCGCGTGGACCAATTGGAGTCCGCGGAATCGGCAGTTGCGCAAGGGCGGCCCCACTCTCCCTGACCGGAGACCCGCTGATTGGCCGCAACGCCACAGCCAGGGTCGCGATGCGCCACCGAGGCCACATTGCATCTTGACTTTTGACCTTCAAAAGTCTCTCCAGAGTCTCTTTTCTCTCGGTTAACAATTCCACACAAAATGCCCTCTGCAGCCAGGACTTTCTATCTGGCCGTTTTTGCGCTGTTCCTGCCGGCTCATGCCGCGTTGGGCAGCTCAAAGACTTCTCCGTACGCTCCGGATGTTTGCGCGGTGAGCAAAGCTCAGTTCATCTTGTAGCCAACATACTAATTCCAAAAACAGTTTGAACCCCAGGCACGAGTGTCCGATACCTGCTCCTCCTATGCCACGCTCGATGCGCTGAACGACGAAATCCATCCGATCCTCGACTCGATCACTCAAGACACCGACTTCTTCTCGTATTACCGGCTCAACCTGTTCAACAAGATCTGTCCCTTTTGGCAAGACGAAAGCAGTTTGTGCGGGAATATAGCCTGTGCAGTAAATACAATTGACTCGGAAGAAGACCTGCCGCCGATCTGGCGCGTCGAGGAGCTGAGCAAACTGGAAGGCCCGCGGGCAGGACATCCGGGGAAACAACAACAAAAAGAGCGGCCCCAAAAGAAGCCGTTGCAGGGAAGGCTCGGAGATGATGTCGGGGAAAGCTGTGTTGTCGAGTACGACGACGAGTGCGACGAGCGAGACTATTGTATTCCGGAAGACGAAGGGTCTTCTGGAAAGGGAGACTATGTGAGCTTGGTGGACAACAGGGAAAGATTTACAGGTTATGCTGGTCTGGGAGCACATCAAGTCTGGGACGCGATTTATCGCGAGAATTGCTTTGTCAAGCCCTCGTCCTCCCCCTCTTCTCAGCTCTCGCCATTGCATGGCCTGCAAGTCCAGGCTGCCAACGATTTCCGCAGTGTGCTGCAAAGAGAGCAGCCCCAGCCGGACGACGAATGCCTCGAGAAGCGAGTGTTTCATCGCATCATCAGCGGCATGCATGCTTCGATCTCGACGCATCTGTGCCGGGAATACCTGAACCAGACCACCAACGAATGGGGCCCCAATCTGCAGTGCTACAAGGATAGGCTTCACAACCACCCTGAGCGGATTTCCAACCTTTACTTCAACTATGCGCTAGTCTCTCGCGCTGTGGCTAAGCTGCAAAAACATCTTGAACACTATAAATTCTGTTCGTTCGACCCCGACCAGGACCAGGATACCAAGAACAAGGTCCTCGCGCTCACGGAACAGCTGCACAATCGGCCGCAGATCTTCGACGAGGCTGTCATGTTCCAGGACGAGCATTCCATTGAGCTAAAGGAAGACTTTCGCAACCGGTTCCGCAACGTCAGTCGTCTCATGGACTGCGTTGGATGCGACAAGTGCCGTCTGTGGGGCAAGCTCCAGGTCAATGGCTATGGAACAGCACTTAAAGTGCTATTCGACTACGACGAGACCAAGAACGGCGAGAACCCGCTTCTGCGCCGCACAGAATTGGTTGCTTTGATCAATACCCTCGCGCGCATCTCGGATGGTCTTGCCGCCGTTCGTAGTTTCCGCCAGGCGGTGGAAGCAGGCCACGACGAGCTTGCATCTTTGTCGCCCGAGAGCTCAGCAGATGGATCAGACCACAAAGCAGAAATCGAAGCCAAAACTGAAGACAAAGCCGAAGCGGCTGACGATGGCCCGCGATATTATAGACATGCGGATTCCAACGTCTATGTCGAAAACTATGAGCAAGTCTATGAATACGGAGACGGAAGCCGACCGTGGGAAGAGCGTGAGGAAGTCGAGACTGTTTCCGAGGCGTTCTGGCAAGAGTTGCGTGTCGTTTGGCGCACCTACGTCTGGGTCTTGAAGAGCTGGTTGGCTATCCCTGGCACTGTGTGAGTACAGCCTTTTCTATACAATTCGCCCTATTTACCCTATTTTCCCTACAATTACTGACTGCCACAGCTGGGAAATCACAACGCTGGAGTTCAGCCGACTGTGGCGTTTCTGGCTGGGATTGCCGGTGCCCTTGCGGTCTTGGAAGGTTCAGTTCCCTGAGACGCAGCATGAAGAGCTGTAATTTTTTCTTTTTCTTTGTTTCCCTGCATAGAATTCGAGGCGTTTGGGTTGTACTTGTGATTTGCATAGCGTCATTTACCTGTATTATACATACATATCGCCGCTTCTGGTGTCGGTGGTTATTTCTTTGTGTAGATGTGATAGATAGACCGAATCCAGACATGCATGTGATTGTCATGTTGTCCTAATTATGAAGTACGTAGGCAGTGTCGTGGGGAAATAGGACAGATAATAGAATAGAGAGTTTCCTGCATATTTTCTGCGTAAACAGCACTGCAGCTGTCATGCCAATTATTATCTTAATGTTAAGGTATATTATACCCTGGGTCATCAACGGCTGTCGGCACTTGCCCGAACGAGTTCCTCGGCATCTCACGTGGGCGGCCCCGCCAAGGCGCGGCGCTGCTTCTCCTCGTCGGCAAAGTCGGTTCGCCCGTCATCGCCTCTTCCTCCACTCACTCCATCCTGTCACTGCAGTATCGCGCGAACACGCCCAAAACTCATTGTCGCATTGTCGCATTGTCGCATTTTGTATTGCCAGAGCGACAGACTGTCGACAGTCGTCCATGTTTGCCCGCTGCTAGATAGTTGGCAACTATGGCGTCCGTATCGCCTCCCAAACCCTGGGAGAGGGCCGCTGCTGGGTCGGCAACTGGTAAGATAATATTCATACCCTTTGCTACAAATTCGCAACTGACTGAGATGATTCTGCAGCCTCACCTGCTGCCACGGCCTCACCTGCGGCTGCAACTGCAATGACGACCGCAGCGCCTGCATCGTCCACAACTCCAGCTGCCTCGGCTTCCACGACGACTCCCTCGCTGCCATCACGCCCGGACAGCTTGAACTCTGTTGTCAACCGCACCGCATCTAATTACTCTCCATACGGCGCCAACAGAATTGGAGCCAGCCCTTATAGCTCGTACGGCGGATATGGCGGATACTCGTCGCCTTATTCGCGATTCGGCTCGATGTATGGAGGATACGGCGGCTATGGAGGCATGTATGGGGGTATGGGCGGTATGGGCGGAATGGGTGGCATGGGAGGCATGTACGGCGGGATGCCTGGCGACCCGAATGATCCAAACAGCTTGACCAATTCGTTCAGCCAGGGTACTGCTGCTACTTTCCAGATGATTGAAAGTATTGTGGGTGCGTTTGGAGGCTTTGCACAGATGCTTGAGAGTACATACATGGCCACGCACAGCTCCTTCTTTGGTAAGTGGAATCGAAACTGCTGTTATGGATGATTGCGGCTGACTTGCATATAGCTATGGTGTCGGTGGCGGAACAATTCGGCAATCTACGAAACACGCTGGGCTCGGTCCTGGGAATATACACATTGATGCGATGGTTCAGGACGTTAATTGCCAAACTCACAGGTCGTCCCCCTCCCGCGGACGCCACATCTTTGACCCCCTCTGCCTTTTCCGCTTTCTTGAGCGGCCGATCTGCCCCGGCTACACTTCCTGACGGTAGCCCAGCTCCGCCTCGCCCGTCCAAGAAACCTTTCTTCATGTTTGTCCTTGCCGTGTTTGGCCTACCTTATTTGATGAGCAAGTTGATCCGCACCCTGGCTCGGTCGCAAGAAGAGGAAGCTCGTCGACACCAATTGATTGGACCAAACGGGGAGCCTCAGAACGGTCCGCTCGACCCGTCCAAGCTCGATTTCTGCCGCGTACTCTACGACTACACCCCGGATGCCCAGAATACATCAGGCATTGATTTAGCCGTCAAGAAGGGCGACATTGTTGCCGTTCTCAGCAAATCAGACCCCATGGGCAACCCGTCTGAATGGTGGCGGTGCCGTGCTCGCGATGGCGGCGTTGGCTATCTGCCCAGTCCGTACCTCGAAACCATCCAGCGACGACCTGCCACGGCTGCTATCACAGCTGGCACAGGTCCAAGCAGCGCCCCCGGCAGCCGGACTGCCACCATGACCAATGCAGATGAAACCCAACGGTCTCAAAGCATGTCGTCCGTTACAAAGGATAGCAAGCCTGTTATCAGTGGCAAGATGGGTGACATAAGCCCTCAGAGCTTCCAGAAGAGCGCATTTCAGTCGTAAATGAGTTTTCTCTTTTCTTTTTCTTTGTTCTCGAGTGTATAACGGGTTTATTTGCGAGTTGTCGGTATTAGGGTTGAGCGTTTTTTTCTAGAGTTTTTCTTTTGGGATTATCAATACCGTGATATTTATATTCGTTCTAGTAACGTCCAGGAAAGCAGTTAATAATAGTATTCTCTTTCAAATTCCGTTGCATCATTCATCGTCCACTGCTATTGATATTAGTCAACATAAGGGTGATGCACTATCACCATGAGTTAAATACACTCATCACTCGTATGCATTTGAATATATGCTAAATCGACATGAAACGAACGCTGGTCTTAAACACAGACTTAATTGGGCATTTCCAACACATACCGACCCGCAATCTTTCCTTGTTCTGAATCAACAGTTAGCAAACAACATTTCCAACCACTTTTGTTTAAAAATACTCACCCATCAACTCATACACCTTGCCCAACTCCGACAACGGCACCGTCTTAAACGGCGCCTTGATCAACCCGCGCGTAAAAAAGTCTATCGCCTCGTCCCCATCCTGCCGATTGCCAACATAGCTGCCCTTGATGGTGATCATGCGCACCACGGTGCTGAACACGGGCGCCTTGAGGAATGCGTTTGCGGGCAGCCCGATAGCGACGATTGTGCCGCGCGAGCGCACGTAGCTGGCAGCTTGTTGGAAGGGCAGTTCCTTGACGGCGAGGAGGAGCACGGCGTGAGGGCCCAGCCCGTCGGGCGTGGCTTTTTGTACGTCTTTGACGAGGTCGGTGGATTTGTTGAAGTCGATGTAGGACTGGTATCATTTTAGTTTGTGGGAGATCATGGTTGGAATGGGCAAGGAGGGGGGAGTGTATACCTCCGCTCCCAGTGCTTCGCACATGGCCTTTTTCTCCTCTCCGCCATCAATGGCTACGATACGAAGGCCCATTGCCTTGGCATACTGCTGCGCAAGCGATCCCAGCCCTCCCCCGGCACCGACAATGGCCACCGTCTCTCCCGGACGCGCCCCGGACTCCTTGAGCCCCTTGTAGACAGTCACACCCGCACAAAGCACCGGCGCAACGGCATCCAGCGGGACATGCTTGGGGATCCTGGACACATGCGCCGCCTTGGCGATGCAATACTGCTGAAACGTGCCGTCGACCGTATACCCGGAAAGCAACGCATCAGCGCAGAGTGGCTCGTCGGACTTGCGGCAAAACTCGCAGGACAAGCATGACCCGTTCAGCCATTTCACGCCCGCGTGGTCGCCGATTTCAATGCCCGTGGCCAGGCTGCCCTTGGCTACCACGATTCCCGCGCCTTCGTGGCCGCCAACTAGAGGAAGTTTGCGTGCGAGCGGCCAGTCGCCCTTGACGGCGTGCAGGTCCGTGTGACAGACGCCAGAGTATTTGATATTGACGAGGACTTCATCGGGGCCGGGCTCGGGAACGGGGATTTGTTTGTAGGTGACGCCGTCGCCGTCACGTTCCAGCACTTGCGCCCATTGTGTCTTTGGAATGGCCATTTTGTTGCACTGAGCAAGTATAATAAAGGATGAGAGTTGTTTAATTGAATTTTTCTCGAGCCAATTCATGTAACTTGGTCGCTCTTATAGAAATATCGGAAACCCCTCCGGAAACAGCCACAACATACAATATTTCCTAATCCGGTAATCACACCACCTGATAAGTGATCCACATCAGCAGATCTAAAATTCAAAGCTCACTGACATTCCCCGCGCTCGGGTGACTGCACCTTACCACGATTTGAAAAGCCAATGATACTTGCTATGTTCTCTGTGGGTTTTCTCGATCTACGATTTCTACTTGTTGGCCAAGAGAGCCCGGCGAATCAGCATGAGTGCGGGGAAAAGGGAGTCTTCTTCCCCGCCCAACAGGCGATTTTGGACCTGTATTATCGAGCAGAGCTTAAAAAATTCTAGGCTTCGATTCTTTTTTTATGATCGATGGGGGCCGTGTCAGCGGACCAACGGAGCCTCGTTTATCGGATGTATGGCATGTATGTACGAGTTGGCAGGACGAAGGGAGCGGATGGTGATGTGATTAATCCTGTTTTTATCAACTGTCATTTTATCCCAATTTGGTTGAATCTGGGTAAAGTAGGAATTATTAACTTGCTGTTGACCCACATACTGCGTTGAGCTCTGGTTACAGTAAAATTTACAATAGCGGGAGATAGGGTATTTAGAACAAACTTTGAAATGTGTCAGATATATTTATATGATATAAATATGAACTATACGTATAATATAGTATTTGTTGTGACGGTTAGGGGTACCAGAAATGGCTCCTATTGGACTGCTGTTTTACATCTGTTACATGTGGAAATATTACTGCCTGTTACAGCATAGTACATTTTATTTCAGACATTATATTGCTTCTCACTGCTTTTACATAATACTAAAACTAAAAATATATCTAGAAAATCTTTTTAGTAAAAGAACAGGAACTCTCGAATTGCATACGTGTAGCCCCTGTCAGCTTTATGTGCAGCAGGTTGACAGATCATGACATGTAGAATGTATAATTTCTTCTATATATGTCTAGCGAAGTGTATTACCGCTTGAGAAACTCCAACCGTCTGGCAAGCCAACAGCCGATAGTCACGCCGGCTACCTTTCCATCCTCGTTCCGACGAACGATGATCGTCCAGTCACCCGGAGGTGTCGAATCCATCGCCCTAGGGCATGCAAGAGCCCATAAGTCCTCTCCAATTGAACGCATCATATGCACAGGTCCCTGCCCCAGAAAGCCATCAAACATGCCATATAGCATGTCGCCCGAGCCGCTGCAGTGAAAGACGGAATCTATCTCAGCGCAGTGGTAATCACCTTGAAGCTCAGAAAAATTGGAGGCGGGCTTCACGCTGGCAACACGCTGGGCATGAAGAGTCCGGTTGTCTTGAGGAACGTGGAGATGAAGGGTGGTTCCGTCCAGAGTTGCTACTATGTCATCTGACTGGGCCTTGTACGCTTCCACCACCCGCATTTTTTGAGGTTTCCGATGGTACTTGACGAGGAGCTCCCCTACGCCACCCTGACTCACGGTAATGGCTAGTCCGGTGTCAGAGTCTAGATAGACTCCAGTCCACTCTGGCCCCGGACTGACAATCTCATTTTTGGCTTCAGGCACGCCCAGCACTCGCTTCAAGATGTAGTCACTAACTGCCCCGGCATCACCGTGCTCTTGGTTAAGTAAGACTACAACAGAAACTCGTCGCTCCGGTGCATACAACCGGGACAGCCGGTATCCACGGAGCGCGCCTCCGTGCCTAACAGTCAGTACACCTCCAACCAGTTGACGGGCGAGGCCAAAGCCGTAGTCGGCAGGAGTACCGTCGTTGTATTTCTGCTGCTCGGAATTGATTCCATACCAGCTTTGTGAATCGTCGCGGCTGCGGTCCACAAACTGCTCGTAAGCAATCATATCGACTAGCGAAGCCACGATACCGGCATCGCCAGCCCATTCGATACAGTTGACACCAGGATAGAATCCAAACGCCTCGTCTCCCTCGTAGCCAACGCAGGGAGGCGGGTGCTCCGCAGTGTGTGCGCACAGCCTTGCCGTCTCCATCCCCGCAGGTGTGAAGATCCGCTGTGCGAGCAGTTCTCCCAGCGGCTGTCCTGTGACCTGTTCGATGCAGCGAGCGATGATGAAGAAATTTGTATTCGCGTACGAGTACTCGGTTCCGGGCTGGAAATGGAAAGATTTCAGCCTGGCCAGCATCTTGGGGCCGTGGTCAGCGACCGAGAAGTGGCCCTCAGGCTTCGCGCCCCAGAGGACGGTCAAGGCCCAGTAGTCGCGAATACCGGATTGATTGTTGCAGAGATGGCGCATCGTCAAGCCAGTGTCTTGAAGCAGGTTGGGATCGAGCAGTTGACCGAGCTGGTCCGCGAGCTGTTCGGCAGGTTTCTTGCTGCGCGCTCTCATGGCTGGTGTTGGATTGAGTTCCAGGTCCGTCAACAGCCCGCATAGCATCTGCTTCGTAATGGAACAGATTGGTAGCAGGGTGTTGGCGGCCATTGGAATTCGACGGTGCAAATCAGCATATCCCCAACACTGTTGGCCGGCCAGTTTACCATCTTTCAAGACAGCGACAGCGCCTCCTGGGCCACGAAAACGAGACGAAACGTCTGCGAGAATTTCTGCAATAGCTGTCATTTTTGCTTCTTGTTTTTAGGTTAGGCGGACAAAAGGGTCTGTAATTATCGAGCACTTTAATCATCGCCATTTCGGACTTGGCCCAAACACCCCACTTCCTCGCAAAGTGCTGTGATTGGCAGAGCAATCTTCATGGCAGATTATCAACTTTTGACTACAATAGCTGATGCTACAAATTATTGGAAGTTCTCATGTTTTTGTGTTGCCAAATTTTGAACCACTTCCATTATGCCATAGCGTATTCGTGAAAGTTGTGTGTGATATGGTGCGGGGACAATATTGATAGCTTACTTTTCGCTTTGACATCGCCTAAGAACCTATCAGAACATTCAGATCTATTGCCTTGCTTACATTATAGAGAGAGATCTAAGAGTTCGTTCCTAACCGGATTATAGTTATAATTTATCCAAGATCTAGGCTCAAAAGTATGAAAAGTATTTACATTAATTCTCGCAACTGGTTAACCCCGCAATATCGCCCCAAGAGCACTTGAGCGTTGAACGATTGATACCAAAAAGTTTTGCGAGTTGAGTAGTATTGACCTTTTCTTCATGATATAGCGATTGTAAATAAGCTGATAAATGGTTTCATACTGGTGAAGTTATTTATTTTCAAATATCGGTGCGATATCGTGCTTTGGTAACTGTACTTTCTGGTGTCCACGAGTCTCTATTTTTGCTCGGGTTGACAATGTATGCTGCCTATCTACACCCTAATCAGATCTTCCATTAGAATTTCCTTTTTTTGACTAATAATCTCGAATGTTGGCCTTCCTCATGGGGTTTAGCAGAACTGATTATCCATAGATAAGAGGTATCGGCCGACTGTTATCGACTTATCCCGTGCCAACAATTGGTGGTGGTATCATGATGGGTTTCCACTCTGACCTCATATATCAATTAATCATTATCGACCATTAACATGGAACTAGATCGAGATTGGATTGACGCAGGTGCCTACTATAAAACGAACATAGAATAAAGCCGATGTAGAAAAGGCCTTGGATCTAGGTCTATCTAGCCCTTAGATTCTCACTCCGGAAACAAGTCTATCGAACCAACATGGCCGAGGTCGCACCAGTACTTCCGCAGGGGGCAGGGTATGGAGTGGTGGTGGGAATTGGGTTCTTTTTCGCCGTACTCATGTCCTTCATCTCTTATATTCAAGTTTGTGCTATTTTTTCCGGGTCTAAGCTTGTGGCTAACTTTGCCCAGAATCGATACACCCAATACTCAACCAAAACCAGCGAAGAGTTCAATGCTGCCAGCAGAAGTGTTAAGCCAGGATTGATTGCAAGCGGAGTTGTTTCTGCTTGGACATGGGCTGCTACTCTGCTTCAGAGTAGCACAGTAGCTTATGAGTATGGGATTGCCGGTCCATTCTGGGTAAGATACTCTACCTTGGTCAAAGCCTGCAGGAAACCCAGTACTGATCTCTGATAGTGTTAGTAGATACCCTTCCATCCATTGGTGGCAATCACTAACTATCCTCTGCAGATGCTGCAGGAGCCACCGTCCAGATCTTCATGTTTTCGGTGCTCGCCTGCAAGGTCAAACAGAATGCTCCCTACTGCCACACTTTCTTGGAGATCATCTACCACCGCTATGGGACCGTCACCCACCTTGTATTTGTATTTTTCGCCCTATTGACAAATATTCTGGTGGCCAGCCAGCTTCTTCTAGGCGGCAGTGCTGTGGTGACGGCGCTTACTGGTATCAACGTCTATGCGGCTATTTTCTTGATTCCGCTAGGAGTGTGTGTGTATGTTATTCTCGGTGGTCTGAGAGCTACATTCCTGTGTATGTCCTTTATCTTTTTTGTCTTGCTGAATCTGACACTAATGGCTGATAGGTGACTATTCTCACACCGTAATCATGCTGATTATCATCCTCTACTTCATGTTCTCTGTCTACTCGGCACACGAGCTTATCGGATCCCCATCGGCCATGTTTGACCTCCTGCAGACCGCAGCGACACAACGGCCAATCAATGGCAATCAGGACGGCTCATACTTGACTATGAAGTCTAACTATGGCCTGGTTTTCGGTGTGATCCAACTATGCTCGGGATTGGGCACTGTTTTTCTTGACCAGGGTTACTGGCAGCGAGCCGTCGCCAGCCGTCCGACGACCGCCGTTCGAGCCTACATCATGGGGGGTATGGCTTGGTTTGCCATCCCCTTTGGGTTTGCCACAACTCTGGGGCTCGCTGCCGTTGCCCTAACTGACAGCCCCAGCTTCCCTACCTATCCAAATCCCATGAGCGCGTCACAGGTATCGGCAGGGCTGTCTGCACCCTTTGCAGCCACAGCTCTGTTAGGCAAGGGTGGAGCGGTGGCTTTGCTATTGACGCTTTTCATGGCCGTCACCTCATCATCATCGTCAGAACTCATTGCCGTGTCTTCTATTCTCACCTTTGATGTCTACAAAACATACATCAAACCTTCGGCCACGTCCGAACAGCTAATCTTCGTGTCTCACGCTATGATCTGTGTCTTTGGCCTAGTCATGGCCGCGTTCGCATGCCTCTGGAACGCAATCGGCATTGATCTTGGTTGGCTGTTCCTGACTATGGGCCTCCTGATCGGCGGTGCCGTGTTCCCTGCCGCATTCGCCATCACCTGGAAAGGCCAGACCCGGCTGGGCGCGATATCTGGCGCGATAGGCGGTCTTTGTGCCGGCGTCACAGCCTGGCTCGTCGAGGCTAAGGTATACTATGGTGGACTCAGTATCACCACCACGGGAGGATCCTACCCAACTCTGGCAGGCAACATGGCCGCCGTGATGACCGGGCTGATTCTTTCTGTTGTCATTTCCTATATCAGACCGGACGAATTTGACTGGTCCATCACCCGGGCCATCAACGCACCCGGATCTGCCGACTCGGCCATCGTCGTCGAGACCGAGGCCAACAACCACAGCGACCTGCCGACTGTTAGGGCCGAGGAGAAGGAGATGCTCGAGGACGTGGCATTTATCGAGGACCCGAAGAAGCTGAAAAACGCCTTTGTGGTTGCCATTGTCGCGGCCGTTGTCCTTTCTTTTACTATGGACTTTTTGATCCCGATCCCGATGTTCCTGTCACACTACATCTTCTCAGAGAAGTTTTTCACCGCGTGGGTGGTTATATCGTTTATTTGGGTTTTTGGTTCCATGGCACTCTGTGGGCTCCTTCCTATCATCGAGACGAGGAGATTCTTCAAGCAGCTGTTCCTCGAGCTCTTTTCTTCGGGAAAGAAGGTTTGATGAGAATGGTGCATTTTATAGAAATCGATAGATTAATCTCACGGAAATAAACCAGAGCAGAGGAGACACGAACGCCTTTATAAAGAATGCTATGATTTATTCAGATACAACCTGGGATAGAGTCAAAAATACGTTACAGTTTACGTATATATGTACTTTGTGCTTTTAAAATGCGTGCGCTGACTTTTACAAATTCGTTCTACTCAACCATCCTTACCGTTAGACTGACCGAGAAATGAATATGGAACTTGTTACTTTCGATACTACGGTTAAGCCCGAGCATTCTATACCATAGAAAATAAACTGTGAGAGGGCAATGGGTAGTCTTGTCTACTGATCCAGGGATTTCTTTATGGATAGATGATTATTAGTATTCTGCACTTTAGCTGCAATATGCTTGGCATTTGTTGGAATCCGGGCTGTTAGCTATCTATCTTATCTGCGGGGTTGAAGATTCGCGGCTGCCTCATCCGGTAATACACATGGCTATATCTTGAGTCAAGTAGTGATGATTGATGACTCAGGTTATCAGCAGTGTCTCCGAGTCGTTTACCTTGGCCATATCAATTGATAATATTCGTTACTCAGCCTTGAGAATGATTTACTAATTCAATTATTACTCATTTGGCAGATGACTGCATCTCAAGTCAAGCTGACCGTCGCATGCACTGTCACTATCAATCAGTATTCAACATCGATATCCACGAACGTAACTGGGAAAACTTGAAGTCCTGAAGCACGATGATCACCACTTTCACAGAAACAGAAGAGCTATCGCCGATCGGCAACAACCCTTCCAATTCCTGGTTCTACGATCCAACCACCGGTCTCATCGACCTAACACGCACTGGAGACTCCACCTCAGACCCAACAGCCCTTACCTTGACAACCACCACACACCCGATCCGCATCAAACCCTCCAAGACCGCTCTCATCATCATCGACATGCAAAACTTCTTCCTCTCCCCGGCCCTGGGCCGACCAGCCAGCAGCGCCGGCTTGGCCGCGGCCGACGCACTCTTGAAGACGGGAATCCCAGCGGCGCGTGATAAGGGCATCCGTGTCATCTGGGTGAACTGGGGGCTGACAGAGGAGGAGGTGGCCACGATGCCACCGTCGATGATGAAGGCGTTTGGAGTGTACGATGTGCCGGCTAGCAGCAGCAATGGTGATGGAAACGGCACCAATAGCAACCTGCCGAAGAAGAAAAAAAAATCTTCAACCCTATATAAGGGACTCGGAGCCGATCTGGGCACCGTCACGCTCGGGGACGGCACGAGCACTGAAGCAGGACGCGTTCTGATGCGGGATACATGGAACGCGGCGCTGTGTCCGCCTCTCGACGACGAATATCGCAAGGGATTGCAGCGGTCCTCGCTGCCAGATGTGTGGATCCACAAAAATCGCATGTCAGCGCTCTGGGGCCAGAACACCGATCTCCAAGACTTCCTGGACAAAGAGGGCTTTACCACGCTGTTGTTTGCGGGAGTCAACACAGACCAGTGCGTCGGGGGCACGCTGTCCGATGCGTTCAGCAAGGGCTTCGACTGTATTCTGTTGAAGGATGCAACGGCGACAACCTCGCCGCAGTTTTCGACCGACTCGTGGGAGTGGAATTGTGCGAATACTTATGGGTTTGTTACTTCGTGCAGTGCTTTACGGGGCGAATAAGCCTTTCCTATTGACGAGTACAAAGGCGGTTGTGGTTTTTATTGTGTCCTCTTTCCTGCCTGCGTAGTATTGTTGAGAACGGCTTCTATTAGAGTCCGGTATTTGTAGAAAAGTAGTTCTGTGAAATATCGTACATGAGAATTATCAGTGCTGTAAATATTTCCTTTTTTTCCCATTGCCAACCAACCAAGAGCGCGCAGCATAGCAGCCAATACGCTCCAGTGGTTTCGCCTTAGCCGTCCAATGTTCGTCATCTTCTGCAAAGTGATTATTGTGATTTTCCGCATACCCATTATACAGTGACATTATGTCGGTCAGTTGACTCAATAGATTATGGACTGGCCCATAATGCCCACTTTTAGGGAGCAGATTATCACTAATATCACTGACTATGACCGTATTTTCGCGTACTTCAGGCCAATATTGTGGATCGGGCCACGCAAGAAGTTGTTTTAGAGACGTAAAATAGAACAAGAGAACTTGAAAATCCGTGCTGATGGAGAGATCCGCCATCTTTGTAGATGCACCAACTTTGAAGTGGGACTCATCCTCAGAGGTATTCTCCGATGAGGATCCAGACTCAATTTGTCCATGACAGTAAAATGCAACATATTGGAAGGATGTCACGACATCTCGAAAGGCCATGAAAAGATTGTCATTTCGTGGGAAGATTCGATCAAGGTACTCTTCACGAAGCTGATATGCATAATCTGAGCCCGGAAGGGTCTCATCGGGGTCGCTACTACTGAGATCTGGTACGGCGGAAATGAGGACTATGTCTGTGGCAGGGCAGTAGCGACGGCTCTCGATGCCAGGGTGCCATATGCCTCGGTAAACTCTAAGGAGTTTGGGATATCTCCGGATAACGACATTGCGAGCTTCATGACAGGCTAGGCTGAGATGATGCATACCAGACGCGGAGTCCGATGTTTCAGGATCTGGGAATCTGTCCGTGACGGCAAAGTAGCCATCTGTTATGCAATCTGATATGTCTCTTGGAAATTGAGGCTGCCATCTTTTAATACAGGAACCATGTTTGCCACAGAATTTCCTGTCTACACACCAACAGCAATTCCATGTCTGAAAGAGCCGATGGTATACTGCAATATTGATAATGCGCTCAGCTGTTGTACTCTCGAGGGCATGCTTCCAAACTTCAAGTCTGACCTCTGGTGGTAGCTTCTGGAATAGAGAAAAGGCTGGACGGAGGGGCGATTTTGAGTGTGTAGCTGTGGTAGACATCACGACAAAATGGCTAGGACCTAGTGAAGGCTTTGGTGGTGATTTTTTGACTCCTGCCATCTCATGCGGGGTATAGTTGTCAACAAATAAATGAACTAGTAAACCCTTATTATTAAGGGTCGACTCTTTTTGGCGTAGTGGTTATTAGTTCGACATTAGTTCTGTGTCTATCACTACCATAAATGTATGCCTGCTAACTATTTCTGAAGTAGTCTGAGAGCAGTACCATTGAGGTAGGGCACGAGTATGAAGCCGGTCGAATTCGCCTGTAGTACAACGTCACAAGCTACCCATAGGTTTTATGGCCATGATTTCTGGCCCTTCGATAGACGATCAAGCGTTGATGTATTATTGGCAGCGACCGCACGGTTTTTGCCAGTGAAATTCGTTGCTTTAATGAGTCGTGATCCCTTTTACTCTGATTTCACTCATGAGCGCCAGACCTTTCATTGCTACTGGATAACTATCATTCCCCTATAAAATAACAGTCCGCATGGAATAACACGGTTTGATCGTAGCCACTATGCCTGTTAAAGTGATAGTCAGGTGTTCATCGTTGTTCCATGCCGGCACGGAATAACCTCATTTGATATATCAACTTCAAAGCTTTACCCTTCATACTGTGTCATATTTACCCCTCTTCTCGCTACACACACTCAATTGGGAAGCAGGGTAGCAGATAGACAATGCCTATATAAGCTTGAGACCCTATCCCCGAGGATAGAGGCCTCAAGCAAGATTATTCTTATAATCCAATATACTTCTTGGTTTCATACTTCTACTCGGTACTGCCTCGGCTCCTAGTCGAACCCCAGTAGGCTCCTATTACCCTCAAGCATTCTTGTCAGACACCCAAATGCTTAACAACACGGCACATCAGCCTCACACGTGTGAGACACAGGGCAGGAACCCTAAACTGAACCATGGAACGGCAGGGTAGGAGACTCATAAATTCGCACCAGGGAGAAGGAACTGAAGGATGCCAGTAATCAGTTTGATTCTATAGCGACCTATAGCTACCACCATAATATCATTTGCTTGCTCTCTAAAACACATCCTCACATTTTACTCTCTTAGCTATAAGGTAAGAGTAGTCTATTGGAGTAAACTTTATATATATCTCTAATCTTAGAGATATCTACATTAATACATCCTTGTTGGAAGTAAGCTTGGGGTTGATATTCTTCTTCTGTAGTGAGATCCTGATGATTTTATTGTTCCCTGTCGTCTTGGCCGGTTTGTTCGACACCCGCAGGAAAAGGAGAATTGCCGAGGTTCGAGAATTGTGAAATTCATCCATCCCTTGAGGGAGGGAAAACTGGGGAAGTTATGTATTACCCTCTGTGACAGTCCTGGTATGCCTTGAGGAACGAAGAGACGAAAGGTCTCATTCCGCACGCACCACGTAGCCATTCCAGCCACGACTTGCGCCACGTCACGTCCCCGACTTCCGAGCCACCCTTCGACTGCTGTGCGAGCGATGTACACATCCCGACACCGACTTTTTAGCCATTAGGCCACCGTCCTGAAACGGTGTCGCAGGGATCGGGGGCTTGTATATATATATGTGACAGTCATCCCACCTTTATTAGAAGTAATAGGAGCAAGCTCATACCTCTGAGCCTACTTAACACACGTCCCACCACTTTCCCAACTGCGCGACAATGCAGCCTGGTCCGGAGCCGCATCGCCATCTGTCTCTCTCCTGTGCCTTTGCGATTTCTGTACCCGCGATAATCAATCCATTTTACAATCTTAAGAATCTTCAGACTATATCTTGCTGCCATTGACATCAATTGATATATGATAGATTTCTCTGCCCAAGAGAGTGAAGGTCATGTTACGTAGTGCTATGGTCTGACACCACATGCATCAACTGATATATGTTACAAACATTCAGGATATATAGACTGATAAATTCTATTAGAAGTATTCATAGCATCAATATGATCTACGACTTAGCCTGACAATGGGTCTTGTTCGTCTAGTAGGCGATCCGCTGTCAATTTCCGAAAGCGTCGCCATGCTTTGCCCAGCCATGAAGACATCTTCGCCTCTTTCGAGCATTCCTTTAAGGTTGGTCAACTCAATGTATGTATCCGGGTGATCAATGCCTAGTTTCCCAATTGTCCTTTCCAGTCCCTGCCGAAACATCTCTCTAGCCTCCTCGTTCTTGTCTTGTGCACTAAGTGTTACACCAAGATTGTTCATGACTTGCCGCGTATGAGCATGGTCAGGGCCGAGCACTTCCTCGCTTAGCTTCAGCGTTTGTCGATATACCTCCTCCGCATCCTTAAACTTGTTCTGCATCCTAAGCACATTGGCTAAAACACCTGTGCATAGTATAGTGAACTGATGCCGCGGGCCCAATACCCTCTTGTTGAGCTCTATTTCCTGCCTGCCGATCTGCTCGGCTATCTCGTATTTTCCCTCAAGCATAAGTTTTTCGCAAATATTAGGAAGGAAAGATTTAGGTCCCGGGGCCTTCTCTCTTAGTGCTACAACTTGCTGGTATAAGTTGTTGGCTTCTTCATATTTGCGCTGAATGTCAAGCACCAGCACAAGGCGATACATGCTAGAGAGGGTGTCTAGATGCTCGGGGCCTTGATCTTCGGTCCTCAATTTCACCACTTGCCGGCGTATATCCTCAGCTGTCTTGTACTCGCCGCAGTTCTCCATTGCCAGTGCTGCCGCTTCCACCTTACCGATGTGGGATGTATCTGCATGCAGCTCTGCCGGCTCTTGAGACGTATTGCTTGGATGTACAAAATTTGCTGTCTCTTCATTGGATTCTGATGGCGGTGGTGCATCGATGGCTGTATTCGTAGCAGCTGACATTTCCAACACATTTGGCGGGTTGAGTGGCAGCGCATGAGATGCACTCAGATCATCGCCAGTAACTGGCGAAGTAGTGACTAAAGATCCTTGCCTTGTACTCTGAGACTCGAGGTTTCTATTGTCACTATAGTCTGATCTTAACAAGCCTCTGCCTGTGTTATGACGCACCGTGGCAGGCGCATATAGTTCAGGTGTCGACGGTATTCGCGGCTTGCCACAGTATGTGCAGAATTGAGTACTGATTTCTTTACCACAGTAACCACAAAACCTAGCGTCTCCTAACTCCGGGATTGTTGACGCCAGAGAAGCCATCTGTTCCCTCCGTGTATGACGGGTATAATCTTCAGGCAGATTAGGAGTAGAAATACGGTTCTGCATCTGTTGATCCTCTGAGCTCAGCTCAGTGGCCGTGTCGGGGATTTTCGATTCATCATACACGCGCACAGGCCCAGTTGCTAGTTCGGGCTTGCCAAAGTATTCTGATTGCGGTTGGGCAGGCACACTGCTGCCTGGATTTTGGCGACGATGACGACGCTTCCTGCAAAAATACACGGTGACAGCTATTGCTAGGAATAGGACGGAGCCGAGCACAGAACATAGTATAATGATGTCTCTGTCGGGTAATCCGGCGTTATTCGATGCTGCGGTGTTGCTTGATGATCCGGCGTTGCTCGATGATCCGGTGGTGCTCGATGATCCGGTGGTGCTCGATGATCCGGTGGCACTCGATGATGACGACGAACAGCTAGCAGATTCAGGGATCGTTACTCCGTTGGAGACACATATTTCTTTTGCCAATGATATGATTGCTGAAAAGAAGGAGTAGGTAAGCTAATAATGGTCTGAGGGTAAACTAGGTTGAATCAACGTACTTTGTTGGTCCGAAGCATCACAAGCCCCTGCCACACAGCAACTGATAGATGAGATAGCAGATTGAGAGTCACAGATGCAGGATGGATCGGTGCATTGGGCTGGCAGCACATCCGAGATACATCCTTGCTATAGTTCTCATGATAGATATTAGTATTGATCTAATATTTATGCTTTCTTAAATTCCTTCTCTTGATTAGATGGAAAATCGGCACGGATAGCTGGGAGCATGTGTCAGAGAGAGGAGGCAGACAAACGTACGGCACAGGTCGGAAATTCATCAATAATTGTAGTAGCAGACTGAGAAGAAGCGCGAAGGATCAGTAGAGTCAAACTCAAGAGCAGAGTATTTATTCGTTTCATCCTAACAAGGGCTAACGGGTTCTTGTATTTTGAAGGTGATCGTATTTATTCACTCAAATTTAATGTGGTCAGAGTTTGAGTTGAACCTTCAATGTTGAACGCAAACTCGAAGAACATGTTCAGACGGGACATGCTAATAGCGTTATTGTTTGTTATGACACTTGGGGAAGAAACCATGGGCTTGAATTATTGGTAATACTAATTATATATCCTGCTAGAGCAGCGAATTGACTTGCAAACTCAATTAGGGACCAACAAGGCTGAATTGAAGCTCGTATTCTGCCGCGTCTTGATACAGCGCTTAACTGAATGGAGTTGAAAATCAGTACCTAATCCGAATTAAGCAGGCTCGCTTGCCAGTTGACGACGTCCCTGCTGCGAGTGGTGTTTTGCCTCTCCGGCAGCCAAATATTGACTCGAGCCAGTCTTCACAGTAGAACAGATGTCACTAGTGACAATGTAAAATATTCAGCCTTAATACCCCATCAAAGGGGCTGGGTTGACGAGACATCAGAGCGAAGGCATTCTGCTATGTCTTGGCATTCTTACTACAATGTAAAAAGGGAGCTGGTTAAGTACTGGAAATTCTGTCTCGCCAGCTAACGAACACATCCTTTATAACGACCCATGAGTGATCTTTGTAGACCTCAGCCTCGTCCGCTTAGAATTAAGTTACACTAATATTCGCGTAGCGTGAACTTGTGTTGGCGGAGGTTCAGCAGTTTCAGCAGCAGTCGGTCAGCGGGCGGAAGCCACATGGCGATCTTCGACATTGAGGAGGGACTCGGGCCTTGCCGCAGAACGTTGGCCCACCTCCACGTGCTAGATATCTATCGGCTTGACTTTCATCATTAATTGCAAAGGGTGGCCTTACAAGCAAACAGCCCAGTGATCGGCCGAATATCTTGTACTCAGCCTAACCGAAGCAGACTGCGCCGCAATAGATGCATATGCATTGTACCATTGAAAGTAATGCAAATGATAGGTACTGTACATGAACGAAAAATTCTAGTGACGATATAAATCCAAATGATCTCTCATCGATTCGGCTCAAATTTTCTCCTGTTCTAAAATGAAGATACTCCTTTTGGAGCAAATCCTATACCTAAGATACAACTACCTGTTCCTACCCTAAATATACACACAGAACGAAATGTTCATTCCTTTATTAGGCTTCTTCCTCGCCTCTTTCAGTGGCACCGCGGCGGCCCAACTCGCACCGCGTAGCATTTCGAACATCCTAGACACTCGTCAGTCCTGCCCTAATGGCTATACAACATGCGATACTGGATGTACGCCACTCGGATATCTCTGCTGTAACAATGGGAGTTCGATGTCTTGCAGCATCAGCGAAGTCTGTGTTCCTGGCGGATGTTGCCCTATTGGCGAGAACTGCGTTGGAGGTGGAGGCACGTTAACATCAACAATATCATCTCCTCAGCAGACTTCAGGTGGTACCTCCAATTCTTGCTATGGCCAAAGCTGTGAAAGCTGTTTCGGTGCGGGGTACGTTGAATGCGGTGACAGCATGAATTGCTATAACCCTAACGACCCAAATTCCTATTGTCCTGCTGGCCCCGGCCCCGGCCCAAGTGACTCTGGCTCGGGCTCTAGCGGTTCAGGCTCAGGATCAAGCAGTTCTGGCTCCTCCAGTGGCTTGGGAGGGTCCTCTAGCGCGGAAAATATTTTAATTCCAACGGGGTTTTCTCTTGGACTAGGTGTTGTCGCTTTAATTGCTGTTGCGGCTCTGTAGCCTTCGAATTTCCTGTTTTCTATTAAGTTGATGGAAAATAGTAACTAGTGTTGGCTAGATCAGCCGAATACGAGCCTGGGTTGGGACGTCCCACGATCAATTGGTGCATCACCCCGGTACGGAATAGTCTATGGAGTAGCTTTGGTCAAGCATATTACGTAGTATTATTATTACTTATATGTTTAGACCGGGTGCAGTACCCGTCTGACAATGGTGCCTAATAGGCGGGTTAACAGCGGCAGTCCTTGGCTTCTACTCCGTATATTTATGAGGTCAACGTAGTATGGCCTGGGTACATATAGTGCACATGCATCAATGATTCTCATTAGCGAGCCAACTCTCCATGTCAGCCTATACAACCCTATATGACATCAAAACTAAGGGGTTGGAAGTACTCCGTACCTTCTACTGAAGAGCCTCATGTGATACAATCTATTGGCCTATTTTGTAACCGAGATACGCGTACTGAGTCTGTAATTAGCCCTGCTATTGTTACCTTTCAAGAAGTAACCGAGGCAGCGGACACTTGCTTATCTGCTGTGTCTGCCCATTGATGAACTCACCTCGCCCTTCTTTGGCCCGCATACCTGTCACCTTCAGCACCCAAGCCTTGCGAGAACCAAGGGCGTGAGAGGCACTGTCTCAATACTATGGCTTCTCCCGGTGCCTTGGCCGACTATGTTTCCTCGATTTAACGAGCCCGGAAACACGTCAGCGCCATTTGCAGCATTCTTGTCATGCAGTGAATGAAATTGAATGAACATTCAAATTTTTAATTGTTTTGTGTTCATATTATGCCTAGGAAATAGCAGCTATGTTTACTAAATTTCTTCTACTATCTTCTTGGTTAATGCTTTCATCGAATGCCACTATTAAGTCCTCCAAGTTGAGTTTGCCCTATATAGATGTATCCTAATTTTTCTGACTTGTTACTTTGTTCTCATAGTGCAGTGGAGGGGGCTGTATTTGCTCCGGCAATGATACAAACACGACAACTACGATCTATACGACTCCATTGTCCTTAGACAATGCCATTACGTATGGATCTGGGTAATGATCTATCTGTTCAAATTATACGGGAAACATCAAGATCTTCCCGGAGTCGAATTATAATCTCGACGACTTCCGCATTACTTCCAATGGTGCTTTATGGCTTAATGATTCTTACTCGAGTGACTGTACTCGAGCTTTGCCGAATTCGTCAGCATAGAACGGTACATCTGACTCTAAACTAGAATACGTTGCTGCTATCACAGGATCACTTTCGATACAGGGATGCTCAACATTTCATGATCTCCTTTACCAGCCAGACAATTGGAGGCGACGTCCCCCTCACAGGAAACTCTTCTTTACAGTTTATTGAAATGGAGTATCTTAATACCGTTGGTGGATTCCTCTCCCTGCACATGGACCCTTTTCACTGGGGCAACTGACTTAAATTCAGGGTCGATTGCCCTCCACGCCATACAAACTGTTGGAGGCAACATCAATATCGCAGGACCTGTGAAGGGCCTTGGATTAGGAGGAAATTCCGTGGATATTACGTAGGTCATTACTGAACGTTGAAGTTAATACATATTTAATACCTTTCGCTACCTTCTGCTGAGAACCGAGGAAGTCATCTCAAGCTGACTGCTTGACGTTTGTCAGGACTCCAAACCTCACTTACGTTGGAGGCTAAGTTTCATTATCTCAACGGGCTCGCTCGGCTACACGTATTGGCAAAATCACAACACGTCTGGGGCTATGTCCCGCGGGACAGGGGGGAGAGATTAAGGAGGAGCTTTTCTGCGCCAGTGCTGATTAGAGTTCATCTGCTAGCTCAGCATCACAAAACAGGTTACCTGATGACGCAAAAAGAGGTATCGGGATTGGAGTCTCATTGGGCGGCGTCCTTAGTGTTGCTGTCCTGCTGTGTCTACTACGCTGGCGTGGTGGCCGTAATTCGAAAGACAGTGCGGCTGTCCAACCGTCAACAGATCACAGTGACAATCCTGAATTACCAGCCTCATAAGGACCTATTCGTGTTCTAGAAGTGGAGTATGTCTGTGAACAGACAAGCACGCAACAGGTTGTCCCTCCAGTATCGATAACAAGGGAGCTGGCTGGTTCTTAGATGCCATCGACACTCGAGCTGCATGCAGAATCCGCAACACGGAACGAGACGGACATGGGTCACGTAAAAGTGGATCCTGTCTACAACCGACATGTTGCCCTTCTTACGACGACAAAATGTCCTTTGATACAGTAACTCGTTTGAAGGCCCTGTGGGACGGAGCATTGCTGCCTGGAATACTCTGAATTGTGTCGGAGCTCCGGAACTAAAGGACCATGCGTTCATGAGGTTCTCCAGTGCCTTGAGAAACCTTGACTTGGTCGACGATCTCTTCCAGTCTAGTCTTATGCTCTGCTTTTTCCAATGCCGTGAATCATTTCTGAAGGAGACTCGATTTTTGAAATGGGATCCAGCCGCCTCGATAAGTACGTTTTCTTACCTGTGGACGATGGCTTTGTCAACAAACAAGATTGCTTTTATGTTGGTCACTTCTGGCGTGGCAGAGAATAACCAGATCCGCGAGGAGAAGACTTCCGGCTTGTTCGTGAAGACCTAAGTAATCACTCGCGGACATATGTCTGGATTTATTGGACGTGTCTCCTTCAAAGCCCAACCACCCAGAATGAGACGCAGTATGCAATAAAATACTCATGAGGTCTTCAATTCTCATGCAAGAGCTCGCATTTGAATGGAAATACCCAAATTTCCAGCTGCGACTTTGGATTCTCGTCGTAGTTGCGCAAAACATGCTTAATAGCAATTCGTATGGGACGACTCCAGTTACAGAACCCTTTGTTAACGATATCCTAGCGATGCAAAACGAAGGGGTTCAGCGCATTATCCGAAAGTGCGGCTATAAGTGCTCAGTGAGTCAGGATTACCGACTCCTGGTCGGCTGGTTGGAGATTCTCGTTATATTCTCGAAGATTGTTGTCAATCTTGCAACGCCAGGGACATCAGCAACGGCCGCAGGAAGAATATTTGATTTTCCTCCATGATAAAATACGCCACATAGTATTAAACTGTGACCTATGTCTCACAAGGTTTGTCCATTGATATATATCTGGACCCTGGGATTGCTAGTGTGACAACTCCTTGATGGCATTGTGCATCGCTTCTTTGAAGGGGGCTGGGTCAAAGTGCTCGAACCTTGTTCCCGTTTGTGTTCTGAGGATAAGCGTTGAGGCAACTCTGAGATAGACTGTTGCTTTGGCGATCTATGGCTTGTCATATTTCTTGTATTCCCATAGCGATGGCTTCACAACTAGTACTCTCTGTGATTAGCATGCTTCTCACTCTGTGATACTGAGCACTATACCTCTGGTTTGATGTTGTGCATTCCTTTTGATGATGGGGAAGAAGTAAAAGGTAAACAGAAAAAATTGCTGAAGGGGGCTTTATATAGTCGGACCACCAAGAACTTTGGTATACTGGGATGTCAAAATCAAAACCGTGTTTGCGATGCTGCAACTAATCATAGATCTAGCGGAAGCACACGGTGAGACGTGTCTGTAGAAGCTGCTCGTAAGCAGGTTATGCCAGTACGTCTTAAGCATGGCATGGTAGTTATTTCAGGATTCGAGGACCAGTTCGGGGCAGATTTTGCCTACTCGGGAACATATACATTATTACATGCCCAATCATTGAAGGTTCATCCGGAACAGAGACCAATCCAACAATAACGACACCCTTACTAGATACTCAGATACTTTCTCTTTGAATAACCCTTCTTATTGTCACAGTATCCAACGAAGCAGCAACTTTATTTAGAAGTTGAGACAGTACAAGTTCCACCGTATAGTCACAGAAAGTAAAAGTCACATTTCAAATTTCCTTTCATGCATTCTCAAATCTCATCATCTCCCTTAAAGATTCTTTCCGAAAAACTCTACAAGCTTCGGACCAGACACGGTAAGGTCATCATAGAGGTCAAAATGGTTCTTCCCTTCGACGACGAACAGTTCCTTGGGTTCACGAGCTGCAGCAACAGCGTCCTCACTATAGTGAAGAGTCTGGGCCTTAGATCCGGCGACCATCAATAATGGCCGTGGCGAGATCAAGTGTTGGAAGTTAAATGAGTCATAGCCGATCATGAGATCGTAGCTAGATGGTGGAACTTTTTGGTCCGAACGGGGATGATTTCCACGCTTGGACCCGTAATATGAGGCGGCATCTTTGAAGAAGGAGTCTGCGTCCTCCGGAATTTGTGAGATATCACTGCTAAACATAGGCGGGGCTTCAATTTTGGGGTTGTTGGCCACACTCGTACGCCACTGGCCGGCTGCCTGAAGTGCACCAGCGATGGCTTCAGGGACTTCCTTATTGTTCTCCTTGTGTAGACCTCCATTGCGGGTCATACGGCCAACGCAAGCGGCAGTCACGGTGGCCAGTGCCTTAATACGGCTGTCAGACTGCGTGGCATAAGATGTATAACCACCCGAGGCGCAGATTCCGAGGACGCCAATCCGGCTGGGATCGACTTTGCCCTTCAACGTGCTCAAGTAGCTCATAGCAGCCTTATTATCCTCGACTCTCTGATGTGGGTCTTCTAGTCCACGTGGCTGTCCAGTGCTCTCGCCCTGATAACCGGCGTCGAACGTAAGGGCGTAGAACCCGGCTTTAGATAGCAGCCTGGCATGGTCTGCAGCGGTTTGCTCCTTAACACCGGTCATGGGGTGGCTGATCACGACAGCAGCACCATTGCGGTCCGGGGCGCCAGCAACGGGAGTGTAGAGCTCGCCACAGATCTGCAGCATGAACGACGGGAAGGTGACTTTCGTTGGAGCAGACATTGCGGAAGATAAAAGATATAACTAGGAGTAGTAACGGGTTCTTGGATATAGATTGCGTAGAATAGATGTCGCCTTTGGTCGAGATCTGCCCTTTTATCCTTCAATTGACTTGACTGTGTATCAGGAGTCTATGACATATGGATTACTACACTTCCCCGAAACCCTTTCGGTTGCCGCTATGCTATTCAGGGCTGGCAGAAATTCCTTTTCGGAAATATACGCGATTATACCCTGGCCGTAAAGTTTACTCTGTTCCAAACACCGGACATAACGGCTTGATTACTATAAATCATCAAAATTGCTGTGAAGTTTATGGAGCTTTAAGTTCTGCAGTATTTTACGGGTCCCATCCCAACCAAGCTTTCCCCACAGCGACCGTCATCTTTTCCCGAAATTTGCAGATCATTTTCCGAAGACCCGCCTGGGGAATTGATTAGTAAAAAGTCTAATTACATAGTAGAACCAATACAACCAGGATCTAATTTGCCTTGTTAAGCTAGGTCGCAGATGAAAAGGAAAGTGACATAAGCATTGGAACCCCGATATTGTAGGAATCGGCCATTTGTCAGCACTTGAAATGGGCCGCAATACCGGTGATATCACCTGGAGACGACTTCACTGACAGATATGACTCGACCCCTCTCCAAAACCCTAAAAAATCTCACAATCTCTATCGGAGGCCAATTTGACCCACGGATGCGAAAATATATAAAGTCAGATTGACTACGGCGATGTAGCATGTTACTCTATGCCTTCACGCTGCACTCCTGCGAAAGCCCCATCTCAACAAAACTACCTCTCATTTGTTAGCATGGATTCCAAGTACGCCAAAGTCCACCAGTCGCCAAAGGGTCCTGGAGACGCGCGTCCCACCGCGCTTCAAATCGTGAAAGACACAGGCCGCAAAGATGACTTGATTGGCAAAGTGATTCTAATCACAGGTTGCTCGTCTGGCCTGGGTATAGAGACCGCGCGAGCATTATGTCGCACTGGAGCAACCCTATATCTTACTGCTCATGACTTGGAGAAGGCGAAGTCTGCATTAAGTGATATAGTGGCAAGTCCTCGGGTCCATCTTTTGTACCTTGACTTGAACTCCCTGGCGTCTGTGCGTGCATGTGCCAAGGAATTCAACTCAAGGTCTAATAGTTTGAACGTCCTAATTGCGAATGCCGGCGTGATGGCATGTCCAGAAGGTCGAATGGCAGACGGATTTGAAACCCAGTTTGGAAGAAATCATCTAGCCCACTTTCTGCTGTTTCATCTTCTAAAGCATCGCCTCCTGTCCTCGTCAGCTCCGGCTTTCAATTCCCGAGTCATTATCGTTGCATCTAGTGCTCACCGTATCTCTTCCGTTCACTTTGGCAATCTTACCCTGGAAGGAGAGTATGAGCCGTGGACGGCCTATGGTCAGAGCAAAACCGCCAACATCTGGATGGCAAACGAAATTGAGAGACGATATGGTGCTTAGGGTCTTCATGATTTTAGTTTGCATCCTGGTGCCATAGGGGGAAATACTTGGATGACTGTCAAATCGCACCGCCAGCCGATCCTTCACAGCGGCATGGGCCTGGCTATGCCGAATGGGCGTACAGTCCAGAAATGGAAGCAGAATTGTGGGCCAAAACCTTGGATTTACTTAATGAAAAAGATTAACTTCATCTCCCGTGTAACGAATCTGACAGGAGGGCATCATCAGACCTAAGTTGAGTACTTGCATTGCCATATATGCGGGCTTGTCATACACTGCTGGCTTCGTTAGCAAATTTGCATGTTGTGCAGTTTTCTAATTTTTCTTAACGCCAATAAACGACTACGTTAAAGCATTTGTGTCACCTGGCTCAATCTAGGCCTGTCTTCACTATTGCGTCAATGTCCGAGGGATAATTAGCAGCAGAGTAGATGTCATCTTTTTGGTGAAGCCAGTATGACCGGTCGAAATGGTGTGTCGGTGTAGACCCCTCCGTTGTTGAGAAGTTCTGGGTAAAGTTACCAGGAGAAGAACGTGATTCGGCTGGCACCCAATCCTGATAGTTCAGTTGCTTATAGCTCCGTGCTCCCCAGATATCTTGCAGCTGAAATCCCGTGGAAACGGAATGCGCTGGTATCGCATCACCCCGGAGAGAAGACGCAGATGATTCTTGAAGTCTCATATAGCAACACTGAATAACATCCAGGCCCGAATTTGCTGTAGGATTCACTGGTGCCATCTTGGACAATCGCACTATAGCTTGTTGGAGCACACGGTGGATATTGGTCGTGTCCTCAAGCATTTGCTGGGGTTAGAGTGCACTGACCACTAAAAGCAGAATAGCGGCATCCACTGTATAGAATGAAAGGTGGCATAGCATATAATGGCGTGTTCTTGTTAGATCGAAAAGTCTTTGCTGAGAGTCCAACACAACGATACTTGACTGAAAAACAGCTCTTAGGCTTTACACATGTGCGCTTATATGGGGGCGATGTAATGCCATGAGGAAAGTGTACACAATGGTGAAAAGTTCCTCACGCTGTTGGGGAAGATATGCGTGCTGCGAATCCCAGGAAGTGTCAGGATTTTGGTATCGAAGAACTGGTTTTGTACCATCCAAATTCGATAGAACTTCCTGATGCAAAACTCACACCATAGAATAATCCTTGGGATATGGGGTGTCTAGCCTCAATTCACGTATTCGGTGAACTTTGGTAGATATGAAATACCTGAAAAGGGATGCTGAAAGAGAGGTCGGACGATTTCTCGAGTTGTTTGACCATGTAATTGGAAAAGTCTTGGAAGGGTTATCAGGAATATCACAGTCGATCGGTAGTGCATATCACAATTAAAATTGCTGATTATTATCGGTCGACCAAGGACCAGAGCCATGAGACTATCCAGTTAGACAGAAAGCAGGTCTAGCTCAGACTCAGAGAGACTGTACCTGTCCCATGAGTATAAGTTAATCCACACGCGCTTCTTATACTCATTATACCAGAAAGAGCCCAATGACTTCTCAACACTATCTGAGCTCGACTGCTGGAAGACCTGCTCCCGATGGAGGCCAAGTTCTTGAGATAGTCTGGCAACGTGTCAGAATCCTTAATCTAGAGGGCTCGTTACGCATGCCATACCTGATCGCGTTTTCCAAACTGTAAAGACAGCGCAACAACCTCAAACAAGAGACTTGGAAAGAATCTCAACTCGAGAGAGAACTGATACGAGCTAAGATACGTAAGATGGCTTGTTTCAGTGCCGTACCAGCCTACGAGCAATTCATTGAAGTAAAACTCCTCCACGATGAAATAATGCCAGTTGACATCCGAAAAAAATGTGGCAGTAAGCTCGTTGATTATATTCTTAGGAGGTAAATGGGATATTAGTAATAAGGCCGCGGTACACGGCTGGGACGGTGGTGTAGGAGGCCCAGAACAGCGCATTATCCGCTCTAGTTCCACGACGGAGTTGCTTCCAGCAACTGACGAGTATCCAAGCTGACTGAAGGGTTGAGAACTTTCCTTATCATGAGGGAGGAAATTGACCAGCTCATCAGCCTGGGAGGGATGCATTTCTGATTCCCATTCGTCGGGTATGAGACTAGAATTCATCGGTTGCGGACTAGAATCGTTAGAACCAGAAACAAAACATTCTCGAATCACCTACTATTGGGATCTTGCATAAACACATTTGTCGGCGACTTGGCGAGCAGAACAATGGTTACAGGGTTTTTTCCGATCACACTGAATGTTAGCTGTTGTTAGTCCTTAGCAGATACAGAAAACTGCGGGACAAGGACCTTCTGCTTTCGCCGGTAACATTCGGTACAGCTTGTCGTGGGCCTCCCCTTTTTGACTAATGGCTGCTGGCCAGTTTCCAGACTGGAAGTTTGCATTATAGGCTCAACAATGATGTTGATATTGCACACAACTAATTTCCATACATGAGGAGACATAAGCGGTGCGAGCTCCGGCAACTTCGCCAAGCATTCTTGTCGGCCTGGGATACCTATGTTCCGGCAACCCGCGGCCTTGCACTATTGATTTCTGTATCCGGACCGGTTTATGGCTAACTGTGGGACAAGGGAAAGCCCACTGCTACGTAAACTATAATAGACGCGGTATGTAGGAAACTTACCATTCTCCTGGGATTCTCCTACTATATACTTCAATCTAGTTTCGTTTTGTATGAAAGCGTTTAATTCTTTAATTATAATGAGCAACACATCTGCACGTCTAATTTTTTATGTTAGAGATCGAGGTTATACCATTGATCTCGTAATTCAAATGTAATATCGATAATTACAACCAATTTAGATAGCATTATGTTGTAAGAGCCTTATTTTAATTTAAAAACCCCAAAACCCCTTCATTAAATATGACCTAAAAAAAAGCTTATAACCGAAGAACTTATTACCGCTATGCCAAACAGGGCACTCCCTCGTTGTAAGGGTACTTCAAATACAATTATATACGGATTTGCAGGCGTGTTCTGAGAAAGGGAAGTAAAAGACGGGTTAACGGGGGTCAGAAAAACAGTTTAGTGCTGCATTATCTTGAATACGTGGTACGTACGTGGTACCTGTTGCTAAATTATTTTTTCGAATGACTCCCAACCCGCAGTTTCCCCAAGAGTCTGACCTACAATGAAGTAAAGACTGTCCGAAATAATGAACAAGAGGAGTGAACGGGAATGATTCGAAAAGGGAGACTACGGATTATGACTCGTTTTTTTCTCCACTGGAGAGCAGAGTACTGAGTACGATTGGCTGGCTTTCGCGGCTGTCTTCAATATCATCGTTCTAAGCTCCCTGTCTGACCGGTTACTTGAGGAAGCATGAATTATCGCTCAGTTTTGAGAAAACTAATAAAAAAAAACGGTGCCCAATTTATCGTTTATGAATCAGACAAAAATCTCATCCACTCATCCACACGTAACAAGGACAGCCACCAGAAAGGGCATTTGCGGCCCAATATCACCTCAATTCTCACATATATTAACTGTCTCTTCCTTAGTATTACCTCTCAGATAGCGCAGTTTCTATTGTACGATTCAATATATGGATCCGAAGAGGGAAAACTTCTTTTCTTGGGCACCAGCTTCTATCCATACTCATATAGTGCGTGGGTCCTGTGGAAATACTGAGACACCCCAAATTACCCACATTCCTTTGCCGTCAAATTACTACAGAGTACTCGCGTGTAGAAAAATTCCCTCTGCATGTCATTATTTTTCGTTACGTAAATTCTTTTCTCATTTTTGACTCTAGTTATTATGTACATAGTATACAGGTCCATTATCCACTCTGAGACTCAGATGCTATTTTCTATTTCGGTTGGGGATCCGATCCGGCTGCTGCCGATGACAATCCGAGACATTCTGCCCAGTTTGAGTGTTAAAGTTTGTAGATCCCTTGCACATGTGGACCTCATCCCCGCAAATACGTATAAATAGGACAACTGTTTTAGACAACCATGACTTCACAAGCAGTGCCCCTCTCACATCATACAAGCCTGATTGGCTGTGTTCCACCAGCTGTTTGCCCTGTTGATGTCAAATCGAATGATTTTTACAGCTAGCACTCCGCATTTTTCGCACTACACCGCTCTTTGAATATAGCTATTATACGGGCTGAATTATTGGAAAACCATCGACCCGGAAAAATACCACTCACCCAAAAAGGAACCCTTGGTGGAAATTTTCTTAGTAAGGTCGTATATGTGTCGACAAAACCACTTACATCTATGCAGCGCTGTCATGGTTGTGGAGATCCTTGCTGTCTCACTGACTGAGACATCATAAGCTGCCGAGAAATAGTAGACGGAACTGGTAATGAAAACAATTTGGGTGGACAACGAGAAAACTATAAGTACCTCGCTTTCACCTTTTATGATCATCTATTCATTCCCTCTACAAGCCACAGAACTTTACCGCCAAAGATTCCTCTAACTTATATTCTTTCGATTTTAATAGACATCTCCTACCAATAACCACCAACAATCTGCCAGAATGCAGTTCTCTCAGATCCTCGTTTTTCTCGCCGCTTCCGCGACAGCCATTGCCGCACCTGTCGCAAACGCCAAGTCCATGATGGTGGCTGCTAGCCCAGAATGGACCATTCAGAGCCTGAAGCGCGTCTGCGCCGACAACAACTCTTCTTGCACCTGGACCTTTGGCATCTACAATGGTGTCGATAAGCCTACTGCCTGCAAATACGTGGTCACTGCCCCGAATGCTTCTGAGGCTAACGGTGGCCCTTCGGACTGTGGTGTTTACACTATAACGTCGGGTTGGAGTGGTCAGTTCGGTCCAGGAAATGGCTTCACTACCTTGTCTGTTGTCGACAACAACAAGCGCCAGATTATCTGGCCCAGTTACACCGATAAGCAGGTTGAGGGCGGTAATGTGGTCACGCCCGATAAGAGCTACGCTCCTGCTGCTCTCTCTTAGGAGAGTGCACCATGTTTACGACGCAATGCTATACCTAGCTTTGTAACCAGCTCAATAATCGACTTAATATTTATTATTAATTTATCGTGGAGTGCTATCGTGAAAGGACTGGTTGACCTGAATGTGAAAGAATTTCGCGTTCGAAACTGTTGTTTTTGTTTATGTCAAGGGTGGTGATGCCTCTATTCATGCTTGTTCTATTCATTCAGCTATATGCCAGAGCCAGATGTCACGTACGGAGTATATCCATCGTAAAATATACATAGATATTCATCTTCAGTTTGCAAGTGCAACCCTTTTGATAATATTCAACACCTTGTCCGGCTGACTCAAAAACGGACAATGCCCTGAATCCAACATAACCCTCTCAATCACCTGTGTATCAGCTACTTGTGCTGCTGCCGCCACCGCCTCATCAACAAGGATCTTTTGTAATTCAAACACAAGCGCCCGATCCTGCACACACTGTACATATACCGTCGGCAAGTCCATCCACGGCGCATTTCGCACGGTGTGCACTATGGCGCCAGTCGAGTTGTGCGTGACATTGGCGCGCGCCGACTCCTCTGCTTTTTGGGAAGGTAAATCGTTGTAAAACGCTTCCGCAGCGTTTTTGGCGTATACTGTTCCGTCTGCGTCGTCGCTGAGTTGGACGTATGATGGGGGAGTGGTAAGTTGGTTGGCGGCCATGGCGTCGGCTACGGAGGTGGAAGGGCGGATTAAGAATGCGGCAAGGTAGATGAGAGATACGACCCCTCCTTTTTTATCATTTTAATTTTCGTTTTCATTCGAGTTTGAGTTTGTTGATAGTGTTGGAGAGTAGAAAGATGGAGTAATAGCCTCACTAACCACAATTCCACCATACGAATGCGCTAGAATGAGTATCGAATGTCCCTGCTCGCGCAGTTCTAGAGCCGCTTGCTGGACAACACGTACATCATCTTCCAAAGTAGCAGTACGCGTTTTGTCAGCGCAAGTGGGTAGGCGTGGACAGCGAACAATAAAACCGGCGTCAGTGAGGGAGTTGGTGAAGGGCGTCCAAGCAGGTGGGAGGAAGTAGGCCCCGTGGACGATAAGGATGGCGGTTGCTTTTGTCATCTTTTCACCTCTAGTTATCGATTGATGTGATGGCTGTGGTGTTATTATGCAGCGAAAATAGAGTTGAAGTATCCTACGGTGGACTATTCTTGCTATCAAAAAATCACGATTTGTGGGTTTATACTGTTGGATTTTACGGTTATCCCATTGGCCGGCAAAGCAGACCAATAGAATGAGTACACACGTAGAACGTGCAGTCTTCATAAAGGAAGACGATTCTTTTAGAAAATAAGTTGCAAGACAGTCTTCATTCAATTCAATAACCAGGGGTTCTAATTTCCATAATTTGCCTTATTTTACCAATCAAATCTAACATTTCTAAATAGTACTAGATTATCCAAGACCCTAGCGCTCAGCAGCCAATAGAAATATACTCAGTTTATTAGTAAGGTGGAGAACCCTTCGTGCCTGGGGCATCAAGAATATATAATAAATTTGATCAAAAACAGCCAAATTGAAGGTATTCTCACTACATACGGTTCAAATGTTGAACTAGAAATTGGGATCCTCAGCGAATTGTTTTCTCATATAGCACTTCTACTGCCTTGTACATTAGGCAGTATGTACTCGCATAAAGTTGCCGAAAAACTTATTTACAGGGCTGACGTCGTCCAGGGGCCCAATATAAGACACGTATTGGTCTGGCCTCAGGATCACAAGGCAACCCTGCTTCGAAATGCCGAAAGTTTCGTAGATCTTCCCGAATCCCTCGTGATAAGACATGTCGTCCACGTAGATCTTGTTGTAGTCCCATCCCTCGACCTCATCGTAGGGCCGAAACACGGCTGGGAAATCAAAGATGGTAACATCCTGGCGTGGTGAGCTATGAACGGTAAGGATCTCAAAGACCTCATCATATCGGGCTCCATTCGGCGTATGCATGTGGAGGAACGACTCGGGCCTGTCAATTGCATCGGCTAGTTGTTGTATCTTGGCTTTTTGAGCAGGGTCCTTGATGTCGCCGGCGAAGACGATAACTCTCCAGCGACCGTTGCTCGGCAGAACTTCCTGTAGATGCCATGGCCGAGCGTCTGACTGGTTCAAAACCTTGACAGATGGCATACGCTTGCCTATTAGTACTTCTGTTGCGAGAGACTGGTCTGATTCCACTTGGTATACACCGTCGACGGGCTTGGCCACGACAACGCTGCCGCCATAGTTCACAGCTAGAAAGACATTAGTACGAAGAGATGCGAGATGTAATTAATTAAGTCAGCTTACCAGTACCACTGGCAAACTCGTTGCCTTTGACAAACGCATTCTTGAATTCCTCCATGCTGATTCCCTCCTTGTCCATAATGTCCTTGGCGGGCCGTCCACTGAATAGTCGAGAGAATTTGTGGTCAAAGGCGATGAGTTCCTGTGCAATCTGACGTCTCTCAGACTCGTACGTCTTCAGAATGGATCGGTCAGAAAGCCCCTTGAGTACGCTTGCAACCTTCCACCCGAGATTGAAAGCTATAATTCTTTGAGATAAGCATCAATAGATACAAGGATTGTGAAGTATCTTACTGTCTTGCATGCTCACATTCATTCCCTGTCCAGCCTTGGGGCTGTAGTTTTGGAGTTAGCTCTGCAAATATGCGTGTCTGTGTCTTATTATTTACCTGTGTGTATGAACAGCATCGCCAGCAAGGAACACGCGTTCATGCGCTGAGAAAGAGGTTCCAACTCTTTGGCCAATTTGATAAGCAGTCCACCAATCCAGTTTCTTGTAGGTGATTTTGTAAGGCGCAAATATCCGCTGCGCACATTGAAGAATGTGTTGTGGCTTGATCCAAGACCGGTCGGCTTTGGCGGATTCCTCCCCGACTTTCTCGGTTGTAGTGAGTTGAATGTATAAGCGAACTAGCTTGTTCTCTCGGGGAATAACCATGACACTTCCAGAATTGGCTGAGTGTATGGCGCATCGCATCCTGATATCGGGGAAGTCTGTAATGGGAACCATGTCCAAAACACCCCAGATGTAGTCAGTCGAATCTCCCTCTAGCTTCAAACCAAGCTGTCCACGAGTCCATGAATGAGCACCATCGGCACCAATGACATACTTGGCCTGGACTGTTTCTTCGCGATTTGCTTTTGCGTCCAGGGCTGACTTGTCAAGAAGGTCCTTAGTGTCATCCTTAGCAAGGTTGCTGCGAAATAATCCATCTTGGACTGCTGAACCATCCCCAGACCCGTCAATTTGCTTCGGTGTGGCCTGCTCAGCAGATAGATGCCTGAGCGTCACGGTGACGGGGTATGCGTCGTTATCCTCAACGAGCGATTTATCAATGGAAAGACTAGAAGGTAGAACGCCCCTCTCGACTCGCATGTTGGCCTCTTCTTCCATGGAGTCAAGAAACCATCTTTCAATACGCCCTTGGTGAAGCACAACCTGCTGGAACCGACTAATCCCCGGGATAGTATCAGGGACGCGATCGCTCCGTGCAATGACACCGTTTTGGTCGGGATTCCATAGGCAGATCTCGAGCATATGATTGGACTCGCGCCAAGCCTTGTCACCAAAGCCAAAGGAGTCCAGAATCTCCAATGTACGACACTGGAGACCATCAGCTTGGCCGTTGAACACTTTAGTGCCTCGCTTGTCGACGATACGAGCTTGAACACCACATCTGGCCAGCCACATTGCCATCATCAGGCCGGCGGGGCCGGCGCCGATGATGAGAACGTCAATCTTGCTCGCGGCTTCGACTGCCATAATGAAGAAGCTTGGGGTGATAATTCCAGATGACTAGCAAAGGTAATAGGTTCGAAGCGACGGGAAGTTGCTGGTGAGCAAGACCCCTTGAACCTGGGGTACCACTTCGGTTCATAAAGATTGCCTTTTTGATGGTTTCGTTGCCACCATCCTCAGATACCCCGCTAAGCACAAACCTCAGTGCACTTTCAACGGCATCGGAACTGTTCCAATGTTGAGGGGTAACATGGTGCGGTTTCCGATACTGCAAACCTTCGGGCGGCGAGCCCACGGAACGGGTCCCGGGTTGAGCGACTTGTGATGTGGTCCGAGTTACCGGATCAAAATCTCAAGTGCTCACCATCCTCTAAATTAGCTGTCGGGATGTCACGTATCTTCATACAACATTGGCAAGGAAGTGAGCCGGCATGGGCTGGAGGCTTGCAATTACAAAGCATCTGGTTTATATGGTTAGTAAACTTATCGGCAATGCTGACGTCATCAACAACAGAACTAGGGCTTTGAAATGTATATAATACACCTCGGGTCGTGTTACATGGTTCACCATGTTGACTCAATAGCTCAGATTACTATTACCTGTTTCGCTAGTTCCTTTATCAGTCGTGTCCATGGCGAACATCACTACTCAACAGAATGGCGTAGCCGACGACTCACGGTTCACCAATTCGGTGATTAATAGTATCAGTGAAAAGACCTCGCCGAGACTCAAAGAAGTTCTCACTCTTCTCATTAAGCATTCTCACGCTTTTCTGAGAGAAGCGGGTCTGACCACTGATGAGTTTATGGCGGCGCTGCAAATGATCAACTGGGCAGGCCAAATGACGACGGACCGTCGCAATGAAGGGCTGCTCTTGACAGATGTGATCGGGCTTGAGAGGTAAGTGTACTTAAGCACTGCACTTATGACTTGTCCTTATTATTAACTCCTGTTTTCAGCCTTGTGGACATCATCACTCAAGAGAAAGCCAGAGCAGAGGGTGCACCCGCCACTTCAAGCGCGATTCTGGGCCCATTCTGGCGAAGTGATACTCCTGTGCGCGAGTTTGGCTCAACGATCACGTTTGACACGCCCGCTGATGCCGAAGTGGCCTACATCTATGGCACTGTCACTGACGTCAAGACCGGAAAACCTATCCCAAATGCACTGGTAGATGTTTGGCAAGCTTCAACAAACGGTACGAGCTGAAAATTCCCTGGCGAAACATGACGACTAAACAAAAACTAGGCCTATATGAACAACAAGACCCCAAGCAGCGTGAATTTAATCTCCGTGGGAAGTTCTACACGAACAACAAAGGGGAGTATGCATACTACGGCATTCGTCCTACGCCATATCCTGTAAATTTATCGAACGATCCGAACTTTTTAGAAAAACAAGGCTGACTCGTCCCGGCAGATTCCAAGCGATGGGCCAGCTGGGAAGCTTCTAGAGTTGCTCCACAGACACCCGTATAGACCTGCACATATTCATTACAGAGTTAGTAGAACACTGATCCAACTTGAAGCATACGCTAGCTGGGATACTTACTGCTTTTTCTACAGGTTTCGGCAGATGGCTATTTACCACTCACAACTCAGATCTTTGATAAGGAGACTAAATATCTAGAAGGCGACTCTGTATTTGCTGTCAAGGATGATCTTCTTATTGAATTTGTTCCCAAGACGGGCGATCCGGGGGCTTCAATTCAGGTGGAATACAACATTTCCTTGTCACCAGAGCGCCTAGAAGGTCAATGAAAATGAATGGGGCGGATTAACAATGTTTGCAGTGTAGCTCTGTATTCTTGCTTCAGAACTAGCCTCTGGAACGGTCAATCAAGTTGGTAAGTTGCAAATATTACTATAACTGTATCATTGTTTGAGTTAGAAAGCATTCTATGGTGTCTACACTAAGCGAACCGGCTCTATCATCCTTAAATCACCTGATGGCTCGTCACGTAGTTAGCGAAAAAAGAAAGGGTAAGAGAGCGTAAGCTAAATTATACGTTATTATCTGCTATTCAAACATGCGAATATGACTAGTGATGTAGACAGATACCTGGGTCGCATAACGTAGACAATACTGGTGTAGCTGTTATTCTCCAGGATTCCTGTACGACTAATGCTTAAACTTGAAATAAATTTCGTGGAGAAAGGATTTTGGTATAGGTACTATATAGCTATAAAATTATTAAAATCCCGGCTAGATTCACTTTTCCAGCTGTCCATTAATCCACAATATAGCACTGTTCACATTATTCATGAAGGTAACTGTTTCAGGAAGAGATGGGAAGAGCCAAAAGCAATGTGGCAGACCCTCGTAATTATCGGCCTTGGTAGTAACACCCGCGGAGGACAAAGCTTTTCGCAAAACTTGCCCATCATCCCGCAGTGTATCGTTACTCGTGGTGGCAATATATGTCGGAGGAAACAGCTTCATATAAGCACTGTCAAGAGCGGTGAACAGCTGCTCATCATTTGGATTAACCTGGGCATTTTCGAACAGTTGCATCATTGACATTTTATCGACGATGGGAACGTTCTCCCCATTCTCTTCATATGATGTGTATAAGGTAGTATACTCGGCTGGGACATTATCGGGGTGCAGTGTCATGGGGCACGGCAATGGCACCTTTGATAGCGTCCTTCGGTAATGCCGAGCTACCTAGAACCACCTTGCGAGTAACAGCTAGAGCCAGAGCAGCTCCAGCAGATGAGCCGATGGCAAACATTTTCAAAGGGTCACCGCCGAGTTTAGCCGCATTCTTGTAGACCTAAATAGGTGGTTAGACAATTCTAAAGTCGGTGTGTAGCCGTTTGGAGAAACCATTACCCACTCGTAGACGGGCATCGCATCTTCCAATTGTGTGGGCGCCTTGTACTCAGGAGTCAGGCGATAGTCTGCGCTCACGACGATCATGTTATTTGACAGTGCCACTTCCCGACACAATAAATCTTCGGTGTCGAGATCGCCTGTGACCAAATCACCGCAATGGCAGAAGACGCCTACAGGAGCTGCTTGGCCGTCGTACGCCCGGGGCTTGTAGGTCCGGTAAGAAACATCACCGAAATTGCTTTCTTGGATAATAATATTATCACTTGGCAGAGGGCGTTGCGACGCAAGCAGGGCACAGAGGCCGTTGAACTGGGCTCGCATCTCTTCGGCTGTGCCGCGTAGAACGGGGCGAACGCCTCCCAGGCTTTTCTCGAACTAGGATGAAGGAATAAGCTCGTATTCAATTACCTCAGGGGGGATGCTAACCTCGAGCCATGAATCTGCAAAGCCAGCCATAACGATATTCGAGGGTCGTAATTTTATTGGTGATAGATCCTGCCGTTCAGTGCGACTCTAGAGATGTTGATTGTACTCCAAATCCCCTCCACTTTGCCAACATCATATACGTTTAAAACAACCCACCGGCCTCCTCCAAGTAGACCCTCCCAAGCATCACCAGTAATCAACATCCGATGCCAAAGTTCCCCAGCCGAAAATTCACAGCCGAAATTCTGGTCTCCACTTTCCCCCGCTTTCTAAGCCCCGTGGGGAACGCCTGCATCCGAACCCGGTACCCGATCATGGAACCCGGCATCCGATGCACGATCAAAATCTTGCAGCTTACCTTGCCCTAATCCATGACTTAGCGATACTAAACGACAATCCGAAAATCATGTCAGCATCGTGTATTCGGATTTGGGGTCGTCAAAACAGCCTTAGAGAGACCGGCTTGTCTTGGTGATTGAGATGGCACAGCCGATGGCAAGAGAAGGCGGGCGTTATTCGCACAAATAGTACACAGGAAATTATCTTGTAATGATTAAAAAGTTCGCCGCTGAAATCAAATAAATTTCTCGAGTCTTCCCTCATCACTCCAGACCTCAAATCAACTGAACTGAGCTGGAAACAAATCAGCAGTTTTGACTCGGAGAGATTATTGTTATCAATTGTAAATTTGTCTACATACTTGTTCACATATCACAATGGGTTCAAGTTCGGATGTCACGCAGCTCGATGCCCTTATCGTCGGGGCTGGATTTGGCGGCACATATCAATTGAAACGCCTCCGGGAGGAGGCATACAAAGTCAAGTTGGTGGATTTTGCCTCGGATTACGCAGGAGTTTGGTACTGGAACCGGTATCCAGGCGCACGAGTCGATAGTGCCGTTCCTCACTACGAATTTTCCGATCCTACCCTATGGAAAGAGTGGAAATGGAAGCAACGCTTCCCTGACAGTGGGGAGCTACGAGACTACTTCAGCTTTGTGGCTGATAAGTGGGATCTTCGGAAGGATACCGAATTCAACACCCGTATATCCAAGGCCACTTGGAATGAAACCAAGAATACATGGGTCATCGAAACCTCCCAGGGCAAGATATATCACGCACAGTACTTGCTTCTCAACACCGGCTTTGCAGCGAAGCGTTACACACCGAACTGGAAAGGCATTGACAAGTTTCGCGGCACTTGGATCCACCCTTCATACTGGCCAAAGGAGGAACCTGCTCTTGCCGGCAAGAAGATCGCCGTGATTGGTACAGGGTCAACTGGCGTCCAGCTCGCGCAGGAACTGAGCGCGGTGGCAAGCGAGTTCACACTCTTCCAGAGGACACCCAACATGGCACCGCCCATGAAGCAGATCAATTACAACACGAAAACCCAGGAAATTCCAGGGGCTAGGTACAAGACCGTGTTTGCTGGCCGCTATGATAGTTTTGGTGGATTTGATTTCAATTTCCTGCCGCGAAGTTGCTTCGATGATACGCCCGAACAGCGCCTGGCCACGTATCAAAGACTTTGAGATGAGGGTGATTTCCACTTCTGGCTCGCTACCTACCAAGATACCCTATTTGATGAGGCGGCGAATAAAGAAGCCTATGAATTTTGGAAGGCTAAGGTGAGGGCCCGCATCCACGATGAGCGGAATAAGGAGATCCTGGCTCCGGAAAAGCAGCCCTACAGCTTCGGCTGCAAGCGCATCTCACTCGAGAACGGATTCTACAAGATTTTTAACAAGCCAAACGTGTCGCTGGTCGACATCAACTCCACACCAGTCGTCGAGGTCACGGAGCGCGGCATCAAGACAACGGAGAAAGAATGGGAGTTCGACTACATTGTTTGCGCGACAGGTTTTGACGCAATTACGGGTGGCATGATAGACATGAATATCCGAGGGATTTCGGGCCAGTCACTCGCAGAGAAATGGAAGACTGGCGCCAAAACGTACCTTGGAATGTCGGTTGCGGGTTTTCCCAATATGCTCTTTACATACGGACCCCAGGCACCCACCGCCCTGTGCAATGGGCCAACATGCGCGGAAGCACAGGGTGAGTTTATCATCAAGGCAATGAACTATATGCGGACGCATGGGTTTCAAAATATGAACGCAGAGGAAGCTGCTGAGGCTAAATGAGGCGATGACGTCCGGAAGTTTGCCAACATGTCGCTCCTCTCTAGCACTAAATCGGTATGTCAACCTCAGCTTTTCGTCTCTAAAAGGTATCATTTAAAAAGCTAACCACGGTGTTATGAAAGTGGTACATGGGTGACAACATTCCGGGCAAGCCGCGCGAGTGCTTGATTTACTTGGGTGGAGTACCTACCTATTACAATTCTCTGCGTACTTGTGCCGAGGAACACTTGAAAGGATTTACAACGGTCTAATTTAGCCTTGCGCTGGAGTTCTTTTTCTTTTCGACGTAGTTATCCTGTACGAACAGAAATGCTCAGTTTTCATTCCCCTGAAAGCCGACCACAGTCGAAACATCGTAGGAAATGACAAATACAATCTTCGACTTTCGTACACTGGTAAACATGATAGTAGAGATTCCGACGATTCCTGCATTCCATGATCTATTACTGGCCAAGGAGATCAATCAAACAACAGACACAAATAACTCGTACAAATTGATGCCGGCCGTCATCATCCCGGTGCCTTCTACATGGCAAAGCATTGTATCTATAAGTTGTGGAAGTCCATTCAATAGTTCTTACGCTGCGTATACTAGATTATCATTATGCATGAAGGATTCATACTATAGATCGCCAATAAGCTCCCAGCAAATAAATAGCCCGTGTGGTGATGCACCCCACAACATTGGTCTCCACAACCCCGCACGACACCACAAAGTTGCACGATCGATATGCAGCGCAAGCAGCCCCTGGACAAGCAAATTTTATATTCGCTCTCCAGTTCGGTCTTGACGCACATTACACCAACCGATACATCCGGCATCTTCAAGACTGACGTGCCCACTCGCAAGGTCAAACCAGGCGACCGCCGCCGCTGCCCCCGCGCCTGTACAAATTGCAAACGCCGCAAAGAGCGATGCGATGGCCTGCAGCCCTGCCAGCGCTGCAAGTAGAGGGGTTTCAGCGATGACTGCAAGCTTCATCGAGTGCCTTGAATCACTTCGACTCTGCAAAGCCCTGAGTCTGAGCTTCCTGACCCTGCGGGACAAGAGCAACGACACCATGATCTGCTGTCTTTCTCCCATATCTCCCGGATGATCAAGGACGATCGCGGGACCTTAATGTTCATCGGCGACTCGTCCAACATCTGCTTCCTGCAGAGTATTCGCCGACTGGTTGTCAAGAGCTTCGGCCACTGCTCGCTCGTTGACGATCCGCTTCGCCATTGCATGGTTGAGGCACATCCCAAAAGCGCGCATGGTCTCACCCAGGAGGCCAACAGGTCGCCGCCACCTAAACCGACCGTTGATGAAATGGAATATTTCTTGGTCTGGTTTCAATGCACCACCAACTGCATCGTTCATCTCTTTGACCCTGATTATCTACGCAAGGATTTCTCACAAAGGCTCCAAGCCCCTCAGGAGTATTCAGACGCCAGACTCGCTGTAATTCACTTGATTATTGCCATAGGGGCCCAGGCTGGACCTGAGAACAAGGACGAACTGGCAGAACATCACTTTAACTTTGGACGATACCTCACATCAACCACCCTAATAGACGACCCCAGTATCCCTGCCATCCAGTGTCATACACTCATCGCCACATACCTCATTACCAGCTCTCGGAGGAATGCTGCCTTTGTGTATCTCAGAATTGCCGTCCAAGGAGCGTATGCCTTAGGCTTACACCGACGAGATGTGTCAGCCCTGTACGAGACTCCTGACTACATAGCCCGGGAGCGATTATGGAGAGCTGTTCGTATCATGGGCCTTTTCATGAGCGCATCCCTGGGCCGACCACCTGCCACAACCGAGACACGCGACACCATGGCTGACGAGAATTACTCTGCTTCAAATGACTTGTGTTGGATATTCGAGAATATTCTGACTGGTATATATGCAAAACGAGTCATCACAGCGGAAAACTTGGAGCGGATCAGTCAGCTGCATCGGAAATGGTCCTCACAATTTGTCAACGGCCTGCAAACGGATGGAATAAGCCCTGATGCGTCCTTCCACCAGAACAGTGATCTAATACCCAATATTGGGCTCGTGCACTTAAAAGAAGCTTACTACTGGACCATTATTCTCTTATCGCGACCATTCCTGGTACAGTATGTTTCTTCCGTCTTGGAGCAAATGAACTCTACCTCGCCTCGCCCAAGCTCATCACCAGCTATGTCGTCGCACTTAGTACTGGTGTAAGCCTGCATCGACTCTGCATTGCGCACTGCCGACCTACTTCATCCAATTATCTCTGCGACATTGGTTCCCAAGAGGCTCCCAATCGTTGTGAATTCTGCATTTGTAGCGGCATTGGTGCTTGGCCTCACACTCTTCACCGATCTGGAGGACACTGCTTTAATCTCAAGCAGTTTCCAAAATTGTCGCAGCGTGCTTCGAAAATTCAGCAATCACGATGCTGTCACGAGAAGATACCGCCATAAAAGTGCGACATAAAGAAAAGTTGGAGTCCAAAAGCCGATCCATCAGCAGGCTATTTGGGAGCATTCGTGACAACGAACCGACGCAGCACTGCTCCCTAGGCGCATCCGAAACGGGTGAAAACGCGGGTCAGCAGCAAGGACCTTCGTCTCGATCCCAACTCACGCCAACAGCAACCACTCATCCACCAGTATACGATTCCTCAACGGCCGATGTCGATGTTGGGATGCAGGTCCACTCCACGGGATTAATCAGCCCCTTCGCTTCAACAAGTCCTACGGATAACTTAAGTTACCAAGGCACGAACCTCTTTTCCCCAGGTACTCTCTTTATTGGAGATTTTGATGAAAGCATGCTGTTCCCAATGGTGGGCAGCAACATGATGGACTTGGGTGTTCCTGATGACTGGGAGAAGGGATTCAGAGATTGACGATATTCGTTTATTACTTGGTTCGAGTGGACGTAGTAAAATCAGGAACCTGGAAGAAGTGGTAACATCCTCGATTACTTCGCACTGCTGACCTACCTCCATCTTGCCTACCCTATACACTGATAATTGTCAAGTGGCATTACGAGGTATGTCATGATTCCATTTTTGGACCATTATCTGCCGTTGAAGGGCCAAACTTATGTTCAATCTAGTTGGAGAAGCTCCCAGTGATGTCTTCAGCATAATTTCCAAAGACGACGATGGTTCTGAGGTTTTAAAGGATATATCATTGTTCTTATTCTTGGATTATATGTTGTAATATAATTTGTTATGTTCGTGTCTATCCTTTTGACTCTATAGTTAGAAGTGTCATTAATATTAAACACTTTATTTTGACCAAATGTGATTTTAATATGAAAATCATGTTATTTATGCACTTAAGAGAATTTCTTCTGAATCGATTACATTATTCGGACGTTTTATATTTAGGACTACATTTGGAAATCAAATTGCGCATTCGATTACCTGATGAAATGATAGAACACTTTTCATCTCGCTAAATAACCCAAATTTCATAGGGCAGCGTGAGCTGAATACAATCAGCAATAGCCATATCAGACTTTGTTTCCAGTTACTTCCATTTGTATTGCAACCCTCGGACGATAGTCACATCCTCCCTAATTTTCAACTTTAAAAACGTACCATTTTACTCTAGTTTCATATTTCCTCTTGTGAAATATTTGAAGCTTTTGGGTGATATTTATAAGGAGCGAATATTATCCCTAAGGAAGCATATGTTCCATATCTGCCTAATTTAATGTGGAAATATTTTTCACCAGATCAAGCACTGTGCACCCACAAGTTCTCTCTTTGCAAGTTTTTCCTCTCCTTCCTGTATTTCTTCCTGACTTTAACGATCCATTCTTCTACATTAGCCACTGTATTGGTTGGAGAATGTTTGTCCTTCACCAAGAGCTCCTGGATCTCAGTAGGGCTGAATTTGTCACTAAGAATCTTGGAGGCGAACTCTTTGGTAAGATATTCTCTGTTTTCATGGTCCTCTTTTTCCTTCTTTGCAGTGTTTTGGTCTCTATCATCAGGTTTATATACCACGTAAGAGAGTCTTAGTGTCAAGCCTTTACTAGCAAGTGGGAAGAACATTTTGGTTTAAACAAGTGGTTTATATGAGAGGCTTGTCTAGCTTTTCAATACAATTGGTTGTTATAATGAGCAACTATCCTCTATTGATGATAACCTGTCAAGAGCGTTGAGAAGCTTAGGCGTTGATAGCATTCCAGGAAAGTGGTTCTATGTATAAAGGACGAATACTACTTGGTATAGTTCAGGTTAACCGATTTGGTAATTTGAAAACCGGAAATGGAACCTAACATAAACTAAATCCAAATCTAATCTGAACCTACATGTGTAACGTGGACCGAAACCGAACCGCACCTGAACCTATTCAACCTAACCTAATACCGAGACTCATGGGTGAACCGCGCCGCCGCGTAGGGTGGTCGCTGAGACTAAATTTAAGACATCTCATTGAGGGGGGCTGAGAAATGAGATGAGACCTGAGACGAGACCAACTTCCTGAAATTTCATGAGACTGGTCTCACGGCCACCACATTGTCATCCGCGCGTGATCGCGCTAAAGCGGGTGGAGTATGTAAGAGCGCGCTACACGTCGAACGGAAGATAGGGAGGTCTCCTGACCTTCATATTAACTATTGACCACCATTTAGGCTCCTCACAGTACAAGCTGCAATTTCGGGTTTCAGGATCGGCAATAAATACTCACTAAACGCGTCGCCCTCTATCGCGGTAAAAGTAGATCAACTTCCGCATAGTTATGGCGGAATCTCGAAAGGCAGGATTCGTTGTTCGTTTATATTTTCAGTGTTGCTAGCTAATCAAGTTTCACTTTATAGCGCAGCTCACCAACCCATCAGGACGAAGACATGGAACCTGCTTCCAAGAAGGCCAAGTCGAAGGCTGGGAAGCCAAAGAAGACAAGCAAGGCTACTGGAACCTGCTCCTTGACGAAGAAGGAGATCGGGGATCGCGTGAAAGAGTCACTATCACTTCAAAAATAGTATGTATATCACTGAGTGAACAGTGTTGATATGACTGGAGGTAACTTAATCGCGTTTGACAGCCATATTCCCCGAATGAGTTTTCATGTAAGGAGCCTTGCTCTATGGGATTACGTGCCTATGTGGTGAGAAGCTGATAATGCATTGTACTCAACAGATGAACATGGACTTGACATTCTTTCGATCCTTCTTCGTCGACAATGATAGTCTTACTAGCCCGTTGACCGCTGTACCAGATACCTTCGATGAGAGCACACCGGTTATCGTCATACAGATGGGCCGTACGGCGGCAGGGGAATTGCTGGGCGTTTCTAAAGTAAGAGGGGGCAATAGACAGGTAACGATTCACCTGGCAGTGTAGTCTTTCGACCAAAGGAGGAAATGTGCCGGATATGGTTGACGGTTTAATCTTGACTATTCCTGCTCAAAACCGACTTCTCGATGTTTCCTTTCTTTTTCTTATCTCCAGCTTGGATTGTTTTCGAAAACAAAAAAAAAAGAAAAGAAAAATCTTCTTCTTCCAAGCATCGGTGTTTCCACTGACTTTGTTTAACATTGAGCGATCAAATGGCTAGAGTTTTAAGAACCGAAGTTGTTAATGTTGCGATCTATTTTAAAGAATTCAAAACCTAATTCGTGTTTTGAGGGTGCATTTATTTATATGGTAAAGAATGCAGATGGAATCGGGATTAATATTATAATCGTGGATTCTCTAGGGAACCGTCACCTATCCACTAACATTGAAAGACACAGCCAAGGTTCTTGTAATTGAGAAATAATTAATAATGGCGTGTGCAAAGCTAAAGGTTATATCAATTGATTGATGTCGCCTGATGCTTGTAAGATCTTGATAGAAACCACAACTACAACCACTCAAGTGAAGAAGACAAAATAGATTAATTGGATATCTATAAATAGATTTTTAAAATCCCCGATCAGTCCGTCGGAAAATAATCACAAACCAGCTTTCTTCTTGCAGTTTAAAACCTAACCGGATTACTATTGCACAGCAGTCCGATGCACCCGTTCCGCATCGGGCAAAGCGACAGTCGTTATCAACGCTAGTCACTTAGTAGGCGAGCGAACCAACGGACTCCCGAGACGTGCGAATTTTCTTTTCTTCTTTTTTCCTTTCCTGTTTCCTTTGGGGAGTTTGGTTTGGGATATTTTCAGTATGGAAGATAGATCATTGTTGCTTTTTCTGTCATTTATCGTCAAATTGTGTATCGTTATTTACCGATCCATGTAACGAATTGGGTATTTTTATTTCCGAATGCGTTAAAAGAACATCGAAACACTTTTTAAGAAATTTCTATTTTTTCCTCCCCGCAATTCAGGAAATACACACTCCCAGCATCTCCGGATGGGTATTCCCAATGAAAACAATGGCGACAGTCATAGTCTTGCCGCAAATGTGAATAGCCAAGATGCAAGAACCTCACCACCGGAATCGCAGGTCGCACCAGAGGTACCGGCCAAGGGTATAAACAGCAATCCGACTGGAATAATGAGTCGAATATGGTATGCTGTCACTTGGGTCCAGCCAGCATGTCGGTATGACCCCGAAAATCCGCCCAAACTGACGTTGGCCTTGAATATCCTGTTCGGCATCGCGTGCACGTTTACCGTATGTAATTCTTCTTTTCTTATGGACATGCGAGCCTGTCTAACCCGCCCCTGTTCATACAGGTCGCAAATCTTTACTACTCGCACCCGTTGCTGAACATCCTGGCCATCTCATTCGATATAAGCCAGGAGAGAGCTAGTACAATTCCTACCGTGGCCCAGGCCGGATACGCTGCAGGTCTGCTGTTTCTCTGTCCTCTGGGTGACATAGTTAAGCGCCGGCCGTTTGTGTTGCTTTTAATGGCATTTACAGCCACCATATCATTGGGTCTCTGCCTGACCAAGAGCTTTGAAGTCTTTACTGCCCTCAACTGCATCATGAGTGTGACAACGGTAACTCCGGTTAGTTCTTTTGCATCATTCGTGAGATTATTCAGGACAATACTGACGTACCCTATTAGCAAATCATGCTCCCCCTGGTCGGCCAGCTCGCAGCCCCTAACCGCCGAGCCACAGCAATCGCCATCGTGGTCTCTGGTCTACTTCTCGGCATCCTCATAGCCCGTCTGCTTTCCGGGATTATCGCCAACTACTCGTCCTGGCGCAACGTGTACTGGATGTCGTTTGCCCTGCAATACGTCATCCTCGTGCTCCTTTATTTCTCCATGCCAGACTACCCGCAAACTAACAAGGGCATGAACTATTTCCGCATGCTCTTTAGTATTCTCAAGCTCATCGTCAAATATCCTCAATTGGTTCAGTCTTGCCTAATTGGCTTCTTTGTCTCGTCGACTTTTACCTCCTTTTGGACAACCCTTACATTTCTGCTATCGGGAGACCCGTATAACTATTCCACTGTGGTAATTGGGCTGTTTGCGCTCGCCGGCATTGTTCCCATGCTCTCCGGACCCTTTTTCGCAAATAAATTTACCGACAAATTCCACACTCACGTCTCTGTCCTTACCGGACAGAGCTTTTGTCTTATTGGTATTGCAATAGGTACATATACAGGCAAAATCACCGTTGCGGGGCCTATTATTCAAGCCATTATTTTTGATTTCGGCCAGCAGATATCGCAGGTTGCTAACCGTACGGCGATTTACTCGGTTGAACCCAAGGCGGCGAGTCGCGTGAATACAGCGTACATGGTTACTGTGTTCTGCGGCCAGCTCATGGGTACAGCGGCGGGGAATAATCTATATGCAAGAGGAGGATGGATCTTATCGGGTAGTGCGAATATAGGGTTTATGGGCGCTGCGATGATTATTTTGCTTCTCAGAGGCCCGAAGGAGACGCGCTGGGTGGGGTGGCGAGGAGGTATAGATCTGAGAAACAAACGGGACGATTATGATGATTCTGCTCCACCGCAGCGTCAGGATGTGTCAAGCAGTAACGGACCGGGCGAAGAGACAGGCAGTTCAGGCAGTTCGCCGCCGGGGTTAGAAAATACGGTATCGCCTCAGCAAGGTGATGTGGAAAAGGGGGATATTCAACAATCTGCCGCACCCGGACATGTGTCGGAGCGGGATATTGACAACATCGACAAGACAAATGCCAAGGAGGAGGAGCCTTGACGCCATCTCAATGGTGAAAAAGGAACACTGAGTGACAGGATAGCTATGAGAAATGTTCGACAAAACACTCGAACCACTCAAGCGTTATAAAATAGCTCATGAGACACGTGGGATGATAGATTCCTCTGTTGATAGCGGCAATAAATGCACAAAATTATTGAAACCGAAACATAAGATTCAATGAAACTATACAATGCCGCTGTCTATCACACAATAATTACATGAATTGAATCAAGATGTCGTTGACCGTTACTGCTATTCTCAAAAACTGATCGAGCCCGATTTTCTTGATTAATTTCGTAGTCTGTCATACTAATTACCGACGGGCCCTGTCCCTTGAGCCAATCGAGGCGCAAATGTCATCTTTCCAAGAACCGCAAATGACGAAGCTCCGCTAGCGGCAGGAATATTGTTGGCAAAATTTCTCTTTGTTGCAAACGCGAGCGTGGCAAACTTGATCGCTTCTTTGTATGCTGCAGGAAGCCCAAACTCGTCGCTGACGCACGTCTTGAGTCCGTGGACAGCCATGCGCTCGCTCAAGAAACGCATCAAAGTATTGTTCCGCGTGCCGCCACCGCTGGCGACCACGTTGGTGACCGTGGTCTTGGGAAGGATGAAGTCGACGAGAGCTCGCTCGATCGAGGTGGCCGTGAACATAGAGAAGGTGGCGAGGAGGTCTTCTGTCAAGGACGACGAGTATCGTTTCAGAATGTCGTCGGCATACTTGGAACCAAAGTCGAGTCTCCAGGCAGAGCGAGGGGGCTTGCGCGTGAAGAAGTCGTGTGATTGAAGTTCCTCCAGCAGCGTTTTGATAACGGTGCCCTTGGCAGCCATTTCACCATCTTTGTCGTAGGTGCGCCCAGTCCGAACTTTTATGACATGGTCTAGCATGACGTTTCCGGGACCAGTATCAAATGCCATCATCTTGCTGCGGTCGATGTCGGCTAGTTGTAAGTTCGCAATACCACCTATGTTAAGCGTCACCGTTGGGCCGTCGTTCCGGAAAGACACAAAGTCGAGATACTGCATAAGAGGTGCCCCCGAGCCACACAGGGCGTGGTCAACAGGACGGTATTGTGTCACGGTAGTGATGTTGGTTAGGGCAGCCACAACGCCGGACTCGACGATGAAGTAGCCGCAAGGGTAGCCACCTTTCATCCAGAGATCCACTAGGCTCTTGCTACCACTGGCAACGTAATCGGCAATTTTTTTGCGGTCAGGAGGCTCTTGGTAAACAGTCTGACCATCATAACCCAGTACATCAATGTCCTCGGCTTTGAGACCAGCTTTGGCGAGCAGAGCATTGGTGGCCTCCGCATATACCGCGCCGGCAGCGTAGTTGACGCGAGTCATCTCAAACAGGCTTAAGTCATTCTCAAAGGCCTTCATAATTAACGGCTGCAGCTCTTCGGGCCAGTCGACGGTGAGGGCATCGACAAACTTGGGTCGGCTGGGATGGCCGTCTGCAGCAATGTCGATGGAACACAACACCGCGTCCACGCCGTCGAACGAGGAACCGCTGTTGAGGCCGACTATGTAAGGCATATTTTTGCTTGAAACAAATAGTCAAAAAGAAGATAAGAGTATCAATGATAGCAAGCAGCAAAAAATAGGAAAAAGAAAAGACGACGACCGACCTCGACTTATACCATTTACCATGCTGTCGGCTTCCCCTCACGAGACCCCTCATTCACAGCTATGTGTTCTCCCCGAGCCTTGCCCTAGGAAAAAATACGAATGAGCACTTGAAAAAATTATTATCTCCCCACTGCGTATGGCTTAGCTGCTGCATAGTTTGTGACGCACTACTGGTCAACCGGGGAACCTCCATCGGGGAAGCCTCCGACGGAGGCCTCTGAGGACCCACTTCCCCAGAATACGCAGCGTTGCCCAAATTGGAAACGTCTTGCCTGGGGCAAAAGTGGAGCTTATTTTTCTACATGGCAAAAACCAGCGAGACATACGCAGGAATTCAAGACAATGCTCTTCATTTTATCCCTGTGGAAGTCGTCGTAATCAAACCAACAGGCATATATAGTACCAGTATGGCCCGCGGTTTCATTAGATTACATTGTTGCTAGATGAAATCCAGCTTCCGGTCCACTTTCTTTACTTAAGCGTTTTTTCATCGCATTATTTTTTGTCTCTTTCACTCTCTAGAATGAAACTCAACGTGAAAGATAATCGATGGGCTATCTTCTGCTGTGCCATATCGGCCATTGGAGCCCTATGTTATGGCTATGATCAAACCTACTACACGGGAATTCAGGGCATGCAGACGTTCAAAGACGCCTATGGCAATTATGACCCCTCTACAGGAACATATTCCCTCACCACCAGCTTCACCTCTCTCACCACATCGATTATATATGTGGGCGAATTGCTCGGCGCTCTGCTGGCTGCGCCTATCAATGACCGCTGGGGCCGGAAAGCCGTGTTCTTTGTGGCATCAATTGCTATCATCGGTGGTGGCGTTGCTCAGGTAGCGGGCAATGGAATCGAGGGAATTATTGTTCTGGGTCGTATCTTGGTTGGACTGGGTATTGGTAACTTTACTGTTACTTGCCTCCTTTACATTGGCGAGATTGCACCGCGTTAAGTCCGGGGCCCGGCGCTCATGATGTTTCAGTTCTTGCAGTCGTGTTCGCAATTGGTTGCTTCTGGAATCACCCAAGGAACGGACAGTATCAAGACTTCTAGTGCCTCATACCGAATCCCGATGGGCTTGCTAGTCCTGCTCCCAATTCTGATGCTTGCTGGCCTCCTTGTCATTCCTGAGAGCCCGACCTGGTACATGAACAAAGGCCGCAAGATGGATGCCGAATCAGCCCTGCGCAAGATCAACCGCAGTAATAATTCGTACAATCCGGCCAATGATATTGCTGTTCTAGAAGAAGCCATTCAGAGACAACAGGAACAAGAAACCAGTGCCGAGGGCGGGTCGTGGAGAGCGTTGATCGCGGATCCGATCGAGCGTCGCAAACTCTTTTACTCTTGCGGCTCAATGTGCGCCCAGCAAATCAACGGCATCGTGTTTTTCTACTCGTACGGCGTCATCTTTGCTCAGTCACTTGGTTTGGCTCAGGCATTCACAATCTCTCTAATCACCAACATCTTGCAAGTCGTCGCAGTCGGTGCATCCGTGCTACTAGGAAACAAAGTACCTCGCCGGATTAACCTGCTTGTCACAACTGGAATGATGTTCTTTGCATACATCATCATTGGTAGTATCGCCACTCACGAGGTGACGACGGGGCCAGCCATAGCAATTGTGACCATTAGTTACATCGTGATTGTCGCCTTCAATTTTGGTCTCGGCCCGCTGGCCTATACCTGGGCTAGTGAAGCAGCAGTTGGTCCAAACAGAAACAAGATCATGTCATGCTCTATCGTTACTTTTTTCTTGGCTACATGGGTCATTAGCTTTACCGCGCCGTACTTGTACTACGATGCCAATCTGGGGGCTATGTTGGGTTTTGTTTACGCTGGAACGACTATTATTTCCCTCTTATACATTTACTTCTGCGTGGGAGAGACCACTGGTCAATCCATTCTTGAATTATCTATGTTTTTTCAAGATGGTATCCCTGTTCGCCAATGGAAGTATCATGTTTTCTCTTTCCCAGAGGAGGGTTTTGTGGTTCATGAAAAAGCTGCGGACCAAAGGGAACTTAATGAGCATGTAGAGAAGCTTTGAGATATTTTTTATTGTACAATTCCCACTTCTATATCTGATTATATAGAATGATTTTGAATAAAAGACTTTATTTTCGTCAACAACTGTCGACCGAATAATCACACTAATCCCGAACCGACCATGGGCCTTGACTGCCTCACAGACTGCCGATTAGGGTATGTGGCCTCAAAGTAATATTTTGATCTGGGAGAATTAGAGGGGATTAATAATTTGTATAGAAAGACCATATAGAAAATTAGTAATAATTCAGAATAATCAGATCTTTTGATATCTTGAGAGGATTAGTACCTTGTAGTGTAACCATATATATATTAAACTTATCTACTTTCTGATATAGTTATAAGCTCAGTAGCTCTATACCATATGAATTGTTAATTGATATAGTGCCTTAATATTATTTAAAAGTTAAGAGTATAAGCTTATTAGTATATTTTACTTATCTATATAGTGTTTTCAAAGTGTGAGGACCATTATGCTAAGTTACCGGCTAGCTGCAGATCTCATACCGGCCGAGAATAACTGTCTATATATTTGACCTAGTTATGACAAGTAGGATAGAAACTCTAGATAGTACCATGGAACCAGACTGCGAAGTCTTATCCTCGCACAGAGAACGCAGAACTGTCAAGGATCAGTAATCAGTTTGATTCTATAGCGACCTACAGATTGCACCAGGAATTCACTTGCTTGCTCTCTAAAACAAACCCTCAGAGTTATATCAGCTAGCATTATGCCATTGAATTCCTCTATATCAACAAAATCCTCCTTGATGTCTCAGGCCGGAGACATGTCGAAAGCAGCGTGGACAGATAGAACAACGGAGAAAGTATAAAATAGCAACAGATAAGCTATAGAAGGGAGATTGACGAGTAGTGGATGGAAATATGTGTGTCGATGAACAAATACATATTTACATGCGAGGTTGGGTTATCGAGGTGATAGAAAATCGCCACGGCCGGGCGCCGGGCAGTTGTCCCTCCGACAGTCCGGGGCGTTACAAATTCTGGGGGGTTGTCGCATGGGGTGCGTTGAATGGGGCCAAGTGCGGAGAAACGGGGCTTTTTCCTAGAAGATTATGCACATTCATCCGTCTCCCATGCAGCGACGAGAGGAATAACGATGGGTTGACGAGTAATGCAGGTTTACCTAGTGTAAAGCCAAATATTGAAATGTTAGCTACTTATCATTAACATCATTTTTTCTCGCTTGGCCCAAGGACGAACTCTGTTGTTATGATGAAAAATGTTGTTCTCACTGGAATAAGAACTATGGGAAATTTATTGCAGATTGCGTCTCTCCACCGGGGAAGGAGCAAAATAACCGCTACGTACTCTCACCATCTTTTCCAATTCCAATTCCCGATCGTTAACCCGGGATATGTGCTGAAGGTCTAGCGTCCCTAATCCGGAAGTTTGCTCTTCATTTGCGCCTGGAGGCATCTCTAACCCCATGGAGACATGGAGATTTACCCTGAAAACAGATGTGGATGCTGTCTGGCGCGACGAGAGACTAGCCTATATAAAGGTCGTGTAAGGACCCAGTCTTTGGGGACAAATGAATTGAAACCCAACCATTTGGTAGCGTTGGGAAACCTGTCGAGTTCATTCAATTCAGCGACTGTTTGAAACTGCAAGAATGAAGCTGGTATGTGAAGTATCTCCCCGCATTTCTTCAATCGCGACCCCAAATCTCGGCCCCGACAGTTCGTTAACTCAGACTAGATCCTGTATCAAGCCCTCTGGGTTACTGTTGGTCTTTGGATTGCGCCCTCTAGCGCCGTAACCCAGGACATTCCCGGAATCTTTGGACCCATCCAGCAGCTCGGATCCGAGCAGGTGATCGACGTAAGGAGCTATTTCAAGCAACGGACGTCTGACTTTGTTCATCCTGGCCTATGGCATACACACGATGATTTGGAGAACATACGAAATGGGGTCTTGCAAGGAGAAGAACCGTGGGCATCTGCCTACGAGAATTTCAGCGCGAGCATTTATTCCCAGTCCAACTATACCATGCAAGGCCCGTATCCTTATCTTTCACGCGGGCTAATCAGTAACTATTCCTCTTTTACCAACGACGTGCGTGCAGCGTGGCAAAACGCCCTCATGTGGTACATTACCAAGGATCAGGCCCACTGGAAAGTGGCCTCAGACATCCTCAACTACTGGGGTGGGAACCTTACAGATATAATAGGCATCGATCGATCTTTGCTGGTTGGTCTCGAAGGTGACATGTTTGTCAACGCTGCAGAAATCATGCGCTGGGAGGGCAACTGGACAGAAACTGGATCCTCCTGGGCTGGCGGTTCAGGCTTCAGCAATCAGCTCTACTGGCTCTTCTCTCGTCAAGCTACTGTCATTGGTCAAGCTAACTATGGAATGATCAGCATCAAATCTTTGCTGAGCTTTGCCGTGTATCTGGATGATGTCAACTTGTATAACTATGCGATCAATGCGTTTATCAATGACAAATGCGCCGGTTTGTTTTCGCTCTACGAACCTATTACCGGACAGTCTTCGGAATCTGGTCGTGACCAGGGTAAGTGGAAACTAGCTAGTCAACCAGACGGTGACTATATTTGCTAATATGTTTTCGTAGGCCACGCAATGTCGGGTCTGGGTTGGACCGCTCTAGCTGCTCGCGTAGGGCAGAGCCAAGGCGTTGACCTCTACAGTCTAGGAGGCAATCTATTGTTGAAAGGGTCTGAGTACTCGGCAAAGTACAACCTCAATTACACGGTCGATTACGATACGTCATGGTACCGCTGCGAGGCAGTCCTTGTAGGTGGACCGTGGGCCGAGATCTCCGAAGAGAAACGCGGGGTTACAAACCAAATTCCTGTGTGGGATCTACTCTACTACCAATACGTCGTGAAGAGGGGTCTTTCAGGCCCCTACACTACCCAAGCTAAGGAATATGAAGGATATGAGGGCATCGTAACCGTCAATACTGATGATTTTCCCAGTTGGGGCAGCTTGCTTTTTGCATACGCAAATGGAACCCAGTCCGTTAATGAAACCAAGTCCGTTAATTGATGTATCTATAAGAGAGATCGTCTTTCATCAGAGTTGTTTCAATTTATATTCACCCTAAGATCACTGGATAGACACTGAATTACCGTATAGCTCAATCTGCTAAGTTTGGACCCATCAACTACACGTCTCGACGTCCAATGACTAAGTACTATACAAAATTATTACTATATGAGAAGAATATTTACCCTTTTCTCCGCATGCACAAATTCTATACACAATAAGCCAATTACTGTATGAATCTCAACAAACTTCTACCAGTGGATTCGGCGCGAGTCCGAATACTTCAAAAAACAATGTTTATGGAGCATATCCAAGGAGTGATCATGTGAGTTACTAAAATTATTGGCAGTCGACTCAGCATATTCTGAAGTAAGCCATGCACCTCGGCGACCGGGTCTACAAAATAGACATCTGGCTCGGCAATATTCAACAACAAAAAATCATCTTTACAAACACCAGATAATGATGTTTTCACAAACGATGTCGATGCTCTTCTCGACAGCAGACGAAATGATCCCATTGCGCTGCATTTGAACTACTTTCAGGGTGTATACATCTCAGCTATGCATCGGTGGGAAAAAGGGATGAACAAACGAGATGTTTTGCCAGAATGGATTGATTGAAATTGGTATTGATACAATTTGTATATTTTCTTTGATTCGCTAAGAGATCTGCAAGTGTATGGAGTGTCATTTTTCATGCCTCGTCTACTCGGGTGCAGTTTTGGTTTTGAGCGGGAGTATGCTGATATATCGAATCCTGTCCTGTAGTGTATGCAGCCTAGATCCCTCCAAACACGCTTGGTGGCCACACTATCTCTGTGGAAACAATCCGGTGGCATTGAAACATGCAAGTAATAAGCCTTTTTTGCTTTCCAGAGACACACTTTCGGGCATTCGACGGTCAATTCCCCCGGAGAAATCACGATGTGGCTAATTTACTTTCTCTAATGTTCTGTCTAATTTCTCTACAGTTATGTTAATTTATTCACCGAGGAATACTCTCACATTTTAGGTAGTGTAGGCCAGGGAAATTATATCACTTGGTCATTTAACCGCACAAGAAATAGATTCCCGCAATAAGGAAAATCCGGGACAGGACCGCGCATGCATACACGGCGGAGTACAACCTAGTCGGGGCGGGTCCGATGATTCCTCCGCGCCTTTTTATCCAAGTGAAATTGGGCTTATTTTTGTTGGGGCCATCGCTTGGTCCGGCAAATTTTCAATACGTCAAAATTTATTAGGTTTACTCTTAATGTTAATTGATGGGAGAGTGCCCGGGATTTATGTGGGACTCAACTGAAGACTATCAGATAATTATTGGCGTGGTAAATTCGACCTTTTGTTATTCGTTATAAGCCTGAGATTCAAGACAAAGCGAATACATAAAACATGAAGTGTTTTGAAGCATTTTCTAATCTGTGTGTGGTGATAAGCGGTCTTGGATTGCTCATCAAGGTGGCCGCTGCACGATCGATTCAAGACCCGTATAACTACCGCAACATCAACACATCATATGTCGCACCAGTACCTGAAAATGTCACAACCTTGCTGGATTTGATTCATTCACGCTCCGATTTGAGCTCTCTAGCAGCTGCGTTAGAGCAGTGTGGTGGTTTCGAACAAGCCTTTGACACAAATCCTACGTGGAAGTTCACTTTCTTCGCTCCCAACGATGCAGCCTTCTCTGAGATAGGAAAATACTTCAGTACAATGGAGAATACACCGTTAGTTCTATTTGCTTTTTCTGGGTCCAAACCTTCGACTTGGTTTTTATGTTTAATCCTTGTTTTATAGGGCAGGAAAGTGGTGGCTCGGAAACGCCATTATCAATCACTATGTGCCCAATACGATTTTGGACCTGTCCACTTTCAACGAAACATATCAGAGATTTCAAGTGCGCTGCTAGACAGACCTCAAATATATATAAGGATATAAGCTGACTACTTTTGATTTTTGCCGCTACCTTGCATAGACTGCGACGTATCTCTATGTCGGAGCCCAAGTGGTCAGTGGAAACCTTACTCTCAATCAGGTGGCAACAGTGATAGAAGGTGATCTGGAGGTTACAGAGGTATAAATTCCACCATGCTCATACCTCCTTGATAATAAGAATGTTTACGGAAGGGCCCTAACTATCGAAATAGGGTGTGGTCCACGTCATCGACCGGATTCTTGATCCGTCTGCACAAATTTTTGAGCCTGACCTTCCGGAGATTTCCCAAACCTTTATCCCCGGAAGTTGTTCTGATCCATCATTGCCATACTGCTGACAAATGCCAAACATGAGCATTTACGGTCAATCATAGGCAATGATGCTTAATGACCAAGCGATATTCCAGGGTTTTTGTGGTAGGGCGGGAGGCGAGAATGAAGCAAAGTACATAAGTGATTGTCTCGAATTATTACTTCGTCTCAAGCAGAATCAGTATCTATATTCAAGCACCTATGCGAATATTTTAGGGGCGAGAGGAATGAGAATGGGCATCGAAGATGCATATCAGACAGTGATAAAGAAAACTATTGGAACTTGTAAACCAAGGTCTGATATGCTTGGAGAGTCGCGTTTACACCTGACACTTTCCCCAAGCTCTCTCCAGACCACAACTCTTTCACACTCGACGACCCATTCAAATTCAGCCCAAGGCTATTAAAAGAGACTGTCACAGTCTGCGGGTAGCTATTTTGGTTAAAAACGAGGACGACATTTCCATCCACGAGATCCCCCAACCAAACTTGGAGCGATTCTTCTATACTGGCAGCTTCCATGTAGTTCACCGCTAAACCCAATTGATCCTGGTTGAGAGCAATAATATCTTTGTTCGTGATAACAGCAATAGACTCGTTAGACAATTTGGCGAGATTCGTACCCAGAATAAGAGGAGATTTCAACGCAGACCAGAACGCGAAATGAGTTTGCTGTTGATATAAAGTCATATTTGCATTGTCAATTTCCAGCATATCCATGTCTGCAAAGTGACCTGGTGTCTGATACTGGCTTATTTCTCTCATCTTCTGGATAATCGTCGTGACTGAGCACCCTGCGTATCCCGTATCTAGACAATAAGCCGTTTTACAAGCACAGCCTGTCTCGTTGATGAATGTCCCGGTAATATCTCCAGCAATCCGGTACGAGTGGCCGATACCTATGAACAGTCAGAGTTCTGAAAGTCCAACTAGCCACTGAGTCACAATCAGTTATTACTTGGCAAGAAACTACTTACTACCACCCCATGTCCATGGAAATTGGTAACCCCACCCACAAACTGAGTACAAAATGTCTCTGCCAGACAATAATAGAGCATCGTTCATTCCTATGAGAAAGTATCAGAGCCTGACATCAAATGTATATTCTCCCACTGAAGAATATAATAGGGAGAGAAATGTCGTACTACCAAAGCGAACCTCCGGTGGTTCTACCATCCCAGCAAATGATCCACAATTATCATACTTCCAGTAATCCACTTCCCAGTCAGCCAGTGTTAGAGCATCTCTCATCTCATAGCCTTCACTTCCAGGACGAAACTCGCAAGTCGTTATGCCACTGTCACCGTAGAGGCCAAGCTTGAGTCCCTTCGAATGCACATAATCCGCTAGGGCATTCATTCCGCTAGGAAATAGGGATGAGTTCGCTTGGAGGTACCCATCAGAGTCCCTTGTCATTGCGGACCACCCGTCATCCAGGTTGACATACTTGTATCCAGCCTCTTTGAGGCCCAACTGGTCAAAAAGCTGAACTGTCTCCTCAATAACTGAGATATTATAGTTAGTCCCGAAAGCATTCCATCTACATAGGAATTAGCCAAGTTCAGATGACATAACCGTTGCTCTGCTTCCATATCTAAGAACTTACGTGCTCCATCCCATCTGAGGGGATTGACCAATTGAAAAGCCTTCTCCCGCGACTTGATTTGGAAGGCTAGCCAACAAAAAAGTCAAGAGAGTCCACTGCATAAGTCTCCTTATTTGACAAAGAAAGAACAGCGTTGGTTCAGTTTTTTTTATTGTACACATAGAATTCATGGTGATTTGCCCTCGGTTTTGTGGGTTGAGCTTAGTGGATTTCATTATCGTTTCTTCATATGGGTAAAAAGCCGGGGGAATCATCGGGACCCGCCCCGACTGCGTAATACACCAACCACCCGACCACTCCCTCCCGAAAGGCTACATTATATAGATTTCAAATCTCAACTTCAAACTCCAGTAAACTAATCGCTAGCATGATTATGCCTCAAAACTCCGCAATTACTAGATTATATGGGCGGCGTACACACACCTGAGACACCGGAAGCTCAGGTTGAACCGGAGCAGTAATAATAGGTTGAGATGCCTCAACCTAGCCTTGTACAAGAGCCTGGGCTTCCTCCCGTCGGAAGAGCCAAAATGTTCGTTCGAAACTGACTCAAGATTTACCCCGGTCTGAGGCCGCGTGAATAACCATTGAAATGAGCCAACTAGGAGCTGTGTCCAAGCAAGCATATTATGACAAATGACCCCTTCCGAAGAATAGCCCGGCCTCCGGAGAAGCCAACATGTATAGGCGAGGCAACTCAATCGGTTGCTGTTATACAAATATAGTTTAGGGTCTTAGAACTAAGAATCCGGCGATGGATCTTACGCCAAATGTACTCATTCTTGTAAGTCCATGAGAAAATGCTTGACAGTGGATAAAGCGAATATAAAGTCAGGTGGCCGAGTGGCCACTAATTTCCCCAGTCTGCTCCATGATCCTGGTCCAAGTGTAGCTAGGTCAACTGGACGACCTGAGAAAACAAAACAAAAGAAAAAGGAATGGTCTTTTCAATCATGCCTCATCACAATCCAATTCTTCCTGGTTTCAATCCCGATCCTTCAATTGTTCGCGTTGGGAACGATTATTTTCTTGCGACATCGAGTTTTGAGTACTTTCCCGGAGTGCCCATTTATCACAGTACAGACCTGAATCAATGGAAGCTTATTGGGCACGCCTTGACTAGGCATAGCCAAATACGCCTCACGGGTTCTGAGCCAGGCGGAGGAGTTTGGGCGCCGACGCTGAGGTATCACGACAATATGTTTTACCTGGCCACGTCGAGTTTTGATCGATTTCGTCCACAACAAAACGAACGGCTGTATCCGCGTGGCTTCTATGTCAAGACCTCGAACATATGGGACTCGTTTTCTTGGTCTGATCCAGTGTATTTTGATGTCATAGGGTTTGATCAGGATGTAAGCATATATTTGGGAGTTCGTTATTTTATCATATGTTGACGACTTCACGTTCCTAGATTTTCTGGGATAATGATGGGACCGTGTACCTTTCCACAACTCACCCCAAGGTTGATCGATCGTTAGACGCCGACCCGTCACGACTTGACTTTGCAATCCACGTTTGCAAAGTTGACTTGGAAACTGGCAACTCGACTAGTGGGACCATAATGATACGTGAGTCCCCGTCCGGAATCGCGGAAGGCTCACACATATTTCGGTGGGGACAGTTTTATTATCTTCTTACTGCCGAAGGTGGCACGGGAATAAGGCATTCTATATGGGCATTTCGCAACAAGAAGGGTCCCCTAGGTCCTTGGGAGGCTTGCCCAAACAACCCGTTAATGAGCAGCAGTGCTGAGGCTGACGTGCAGAATACGGGACACGCCGACTTTATTGAAGATACAAATGGTCAATGGTGGGCCACCCTTCTAGGTGTTCGCCCGCGAAAAACTAGTCATAATAGATGGGAAGAGTCTGTATTTGGTAAGTTCTACTTGTCACGGATTGTACTTTCTGGAAACATGGCTTTTCAATACTGACGTCGTCGTGGTTGAGGCCGCGAAACCTTCCTTGTTCCCGTGCAGTGGATTGACGACTAGCCGATCATCAATGGAGGAGGGAAAATCAGTCTTGTCCCTGAACAGGAAAGCGCTTCTGAGATTCTGTGGAAGGATGACTTTGCTGACCCTGTACTCGGACTCGGATGGTACACAAAAAGTACGGCGTATATAAAACCAAATTTCCTCTTCTTATTCGCCAAAGCTAAGCAGAGAATCCACAGATATTCCAGAGAAGGTGGGCTACACCATAAAGAGAAATCCCAATCGTCTATCTCTCCGTGGAGGACCTTACAATCTCTGTACTTCAGCCAGTCCAACAATGTTCCTTCGGAAGCAGACGTCCAGATGCTGTGTCTGGAAATTGAAACTCAGCTTTTATCCCACCACCGAGCATGAGGAGGCTGGGGCGGTAGTCTGGTGGAACTATCTCACCTACAGCTCTATTGGTATCCGCAAAGCAGGAGGCGAGGATCGTCGGATCGTCTATTTCAGCCCGGCTCAAGGGGAAATCGTTAATCGAGAACTAAAACGACCAAAGTCGGATGTCTTGCTTTACGTCAAATGCGGCAGTAGGTACGAATTTGGGTTCTGGGAGGAAGACGAGACTGCAGGTAAGGATACGGATATCCAGTGGCTGGGTGAAGTTAGCAACGATATGATGACAAGCATACCATCAATTGGAATGGCATTTTCTGGCATGCTGCTAGGTTTGTACGCCTATTCGGAGTACCAGCCGTCCCTTAACACAGCTGATTTCCACTACGCGCAATGCAGCAAAGGATGTGATATATAGGCATAGTAACAATTTAGATGAGGATAGACTTCGAATATAAATTAACTCTTTACTGCTCGATTTTGGTTTTATTAACATCACAATAAAAATATTCATAATAATATAACACCTACAATCTCTTGTCATAATGGCAGGACTCGTCTCAGAGTCAAGATACTAAATTCGTATATAGACCATAAATACCATGCTAAACATTGCCGCTATCAACTCTTCGTCAGCCGACAATTAACTAGGGACAACGCGAATGTATGCCCGGCGTCTCCGCAGCAGCTGTCTCGCTCAACGCACCATGAGACCCCAGAATCCGCACCCCGGACCATCGGAGGAAGAACACTCCGGCCCGATCATCGTGGCTTTACTATGTCACCTTGGGTGGATAAACCTCTTACATAAATACGTAATAGGTAAGTTAGGCTCTCCTGCTGTATTGTTAAATCGAGAGAGATATAATTCTATATATATGTAAATTTTGCTCCCTACTACAGCCTGTCTGTTGCTAATCTATGCCCCTCCCCCCAATCCTCTCTTTCCACGCTGCTTCCGAGATGTCCTCAGTCGCAGACATAAAGGAGAATATAGTCGACCTCGAGGAGTTCGAGGGCCTGGTTCTGGCTGATGTGACCCCAAAGCTGGATAAATGGTGGTTTCAGTACCCATCACTACTCAAACTGAATATACTGCTCCTCAGCGCTTTTCTGGCTCAGTTCACCTGTGGGTTCGACGGCAGTATGTTGAATGGCATGCAATCCTTGCCCGAGTGGCAGGCCATGTTTGGAAATCCAGTGAGTTAGTTTAATTATGAATTGTTAGTTAACTTGGCTGCTGACAATGTGGGTATAGAGTGGTGCGAGGCTGGGTACTATGGTCAACGCTATCAACATTGGTGTTTTGATTTCTGTCTTGTTCTCCTCTCAGCTGTGTGAGATCCTCGGGCGCAAGAAACCAATCACAATCGGCACCATTTTAATTACTCTTGGCTCTGCTATTCAAGCTGGTGCACAAAACCTGGGCATGTTCATTGCTGGCCGCCTGATCATTGGATTGGGAACTGGTATCGTGGCTGTTGCTGCCCCGCAACTGATGACCGAGACCGCCTATCCAACCCACCGTGGAAAGATCGTGTCGCTGTATATGACACAATGGGTCGTGGTAAGTCATTTAAATGCATGGAGACTGCACGGAATTGAGCTCTCGCCTTTGAAAAATTGGCTGAAACTAAGACTATGTCGAATTAGGGCTACTTAGTTGCTGCTTGGACTACATACGGCACCCAATCAATGGATTCATCATGGAGCTGGAGACTCCCTAGTCTCTTACAAGGTGTTCCATCCGTATTACAGCTCATCCTTAGTCTCTTTGTTCCTGAATCTCCTCGTTGGCTCGTCTTCAAAGATCGGCATGGTGAGGCTCTGGAAATTCTCGCCAAGTATCACGCTGGCGGCGAATGTACATCTCGACTCATTCGCTTTGAAATGCTGGAAATTCAGGCAACACTTGAAGAGGAAAAAAAACAAAACGCTACCCAATGGACTGAGTTTATCCGAACCAAGGGAAATCGCAAGCGTCTTTGGATTTTGTTGTTTATTGGCTATGCTGCCCAGTTGTCTGGTCTCGGCCTCACTGGGTACTATCTCACTAAGATTCTTGATAGTATTGGTATCACAGATGCTAAGACTCAGTTACTTATCAACGCTATAGCCTCCATCTGGCAGCTGGGATGCTCGGTTTTTTTTGCTATGCTTATCGACCGTTTCGGTAGACGAGGATCCATCACTTTCGGCATGTCTATCATGCTTCTCGTGTTTGTCATTTGGACCATCTGTTCGGCCATCAACCAGGAGCGAAATTTCACTGATCACCCACTCGCCTTAGCCGTGGTTGCCATGATATTTCTTTTCCAGGTTGGCTATCAACCATTTGCCATTGCCACAGTTCCGTACGTTGTTGAGTGTTCGTTGTTCTCTCTACGGTCCAAAACAGCCATGATCTTCCAGTTCTGTGGATATACGGCCAGCTTTTTTACAGGCTACGTCAACCCTGTTGCCATGAACAATATCGGCTGGCGCTACTACATCTTTGCCTGTGTCGTTCTAGCGTTTGAGTGCATATTTGCATGGTGGTATTTGCCGGAGACCAAGGGCAAGAGCCTAGAGGAAATTGGCGAAGTCTTCGATGGTGACGAGCTTTTGACTGGTACCCAGGCCATAACAAAGCACCGCAAAGAAAAATACGACGCCAGCGGCCTGCGCGAGAGAAAGGCGACGGCGTCTGCAGACCATGTTGAGGTTATTCCTACCGAAGTCTAATGGTCGTAAGGTGCTGGTATGAGATGGAGACGTGTCTTGTTTTACTATGCTAGCTGCTAAGTTCGGGCATATAACATATATACACTGCAACACAGATGTCTCCGTTGGAGTAAGGTATATGCAGAAATAACTGATTTGGATGTAATTTACCATATCTATTCAATCAAATAGTCTTTGAACCTCAATTAAGTATTTATTCTACTTTGGGTAGCATCTCCTGTGGTATAGCAAGATCTAGAGCATAACCACTGGTTTCCAGGCTCTTAATCTAAGCCGTCGTTAGTAATATCACCGGCTAACATTATCACGTTGTGGTTCCAAAGTGAAACACGATCAATTTGAGCGATGCAGTTGTTATGTCTAGATACTACTGAAACAGGGGCTGCTAGACAAGGAATTATTGTGCAGAGGAGAATATGATTTAAGAAAGTATAGGTTTTCTCGAATTTACTGTTCCAGACCTTTTTGAAAATGATACGAAAGCTTCAGGAAACGGGTAAGGGGCAATCCGCTTTTGCATTGTAGTGCTTACTCACCATCCACAAAAGGCTTTCTAGTTGACACCGTGACTGTTTTCAGCAACATGCTTCAGAACGTTTCCATTTTTCCTATATATATTGACTACCCAGTTGAGTGACGGAAATGCGCACCCATAAGCGAGAAACGCGTTATACAAAAGAGCTTGCGAAGATCCGGTAAATACCCGCAAACAAAGTTCTCCTCACGCATACGCATACTTTTGGATATTATTGGTGCCCGGGTTTCCCCGACTGTCGTCAATTTTATTTCTGGGATTTTAATTTCGGAAATCTGTGATTCACCGTCGGGGACACCGGCGAACCCTCCGGCGGACCGCTTAACATGATTGATTGGCAGCTGTCACCAGTCAGATCTAACCTTTATAGATCTTACTTGGCCGTTGAAGTTGATCTCCGCAGACAAAACGTCATGCCGCCTGTGATATTCATCGTTCCCGGGCTATGGGAAGGCCCAACGGCCTTCGAACCTCTGAAGGAAGGACTTAAGTCCTCTGGTCTAATGGTCCATATCTCCGCGTTGGTAAGCACCGGCACCACGGCAGCGGAAGGTCTGACCGTTCGAGATGATTGTGCCGCCATAGCTCGAGACCTCGCCAGCGTCGTCGAGAGGGCTGGATCTGACGGGGTATTTGTCTTCTTGCACTCGGCTGGGGGGCTCCTCTGCTGTGATTCCATGAAGGGCTTGACAGCCAACTCTTTCCAGTCATCAAATAGACCTGGCGGCGTTCGTCGGATTATCTTCCTGTCTTGCGCATTTGGCACCGAAGGTTTTAATACAAAACCTACATCTACCATGAAGTTTTCGGTAAGTATTCCTAAGCAAATGAATATAATTTTTCTAGACTACCAATTATTGACTAGGAGTTGTGCCATTGTTATGTAGGAAAATGGTTACTTCACAGCCATTGACCCACGAAATCTCCTCTTTAACGATATGTCGGAAACCGAGGCAATCGAAGCCATAGCCATGCTACAAATCCAGCCAGCTGGCTGGGACGGAGCTGTTAATTACTGCGGGTGGCGTGAAGTTCCGTCTCTCTATATTGTTCTTGATCGTGATAAAGCCATTATTCGTGAAGTCCAAGAAGAAATGGCTAAACTAGCAAACAGCAAAGTTGTCCATTTAGACGCAGGGCACATGGCTCAGCTGACGCGGACAAGTGAAGTTGCTCAGATTATCATTGATGCTACCACTGGATTACTTTGATACAAGTCCTTCCGGTTGTCCTGTGTGTCATCATACCAAGTCGATATCTTCGAGATATCTGTGCCTGTATTATTTCAACCCTATTGCAAGAATGACCATTGATCCGTAGCTTATCCCCAGTTACAATGAATATCCAAATTATTCCTAGTTGCCAAGACTATGTAAGATCAAGATTGCTCGTAGGCGACCCGCAACACCTCCGGCACTTAGCCCGACGTCCGGCTCAGGGCTCGGCTTCATTTCGGAATGTTTCTCGCAAATCACAGCTTTCTAGGGTTATTATACACTTTATTATACACTTGGAAACACCCCTGAAGCTATGATGAGACTTTTGCAAGGTGGGACTTCGTAGCTCGATTTAGCATGATGCCAGGGTTCCGGGAGTGGAAACTCGGAAATTATGGCGAATATTAACCAGAATCTCCAGCGTTCTTGCATACCCCAATGAACTTGACGTTACGCAGGACAAGGTCCGTTCAGCCATATCCAGAATTTCGTCAATAGAAGCAGCATCGCGAAAAGCCGAGGAAAACGATGTTGCGTTTTGTACCGACAGCAATACTGCATATGAACCCACTAGAAGTTGGATATCAGTCCACGTTATATACCCGTTCTTAGGACTGGGTAGGTCGTCTCTCGAAAAAGAATGGCTATCAAGAGACGAGAAAGGAGTTTGGGCGTCAATGCCATTAGCTGATTGTTGTAATAGTTGCCCCAAAGTCATTATAATGACCTTGGAGCTTTCGATACAATCGCGGCAGAGAGCAAAAACCCAAGGCTCCAGTTGCCGATCAGATGCCGAGGCCGACCCTGGCGAAGGCGTCACTGAATTTTCAAGATCGTGGTAGAGCACAAAATAGAGCACAGGGCGCGTGAGAATGGAAATACAAGCATGATATCGCAGGGACAGTTCTTTCTAAAAACATGATACAGGTTAGAAGATGGTAGTATTACTAGAAGAGAATGTTCTAACTCACCATTCGTATCGAGATAGATGGGGAGAGCATGTAAAAGCTGCGTGAGTCTCGGACAAACTGCAACTTCAAAGGCAAGGATCGATACCAGGTTTCAATATCAATACATATTTCGTTTATAAATGTGATCACCTCGCGAGGTTGACAATACGCTTGACCGGTTATGAACATGTGAGAAAGAATTCGGTTAAGACAAGATCGAAGCCACATGTTGGCCGCGAGTTAATCAAAGGTCAACGTTTGGCCGTCCATTGCTATAGCCGGTGAATGAACAATTCCATCACTGAGTAGGGAAGGGGGAGTTCGGAGAGAGGGTGGGCCATCTATTTCGGATAAAATATCACTATCACCGCCATATAAAGTTAGTTAATATAAGGTTAACTAGAAGGAAAGAGTTTACCTTTGCAATAAGTAGAAAATCTGACTGAAAATCAACACTGATGTTTCAAGTGACCTGGTGTATTATTTAGCCACACTTCAATGAAAATCGAATGAGTAAAAAACGATTAGGAACTAAACCAACCTTGAGCTACGATGGACTGAGAGTCTATCTATCGCCGCGTCGACGATTTGAAGAATTCCAAGGGCGTGAGAAGGCATAGCATATGTATATAAAAAGATGTGGGCGACGACCAGCAGATAAGGTATCGTAATTTCGTCTGCTTCCATCTGCACTCGCCACAATTGTTGCAGTGCCAACGTAAAGCAGACATTTGGCATATCAGCGCCCTCATCTAGCAACCATCGTAATCCTATGGTATAGATCAGGAGATCTTCCAAGGGTAGTTCTTCAACCCGAGGCCCTCCAGGACCATTATTTTGAGGATAGGAAGATAGAGAGTCCAGCATCGAAGATATGTGGTCGTTGGAGAAAAATATGCTACTTTCAAGGAGCACAGAAAACCCGATGGGGAGATGAGAAGTGATGTCGTTCCAGCAATGTAGACAGTCATTTGCAAGCGACCAGGGCAGAAACACCCGTGAAATCTCAGACGGTAGGTTTTCCGTAAATTGCTTGTCTTGGTCCTCAGCACTTTTTAAGAATTGAAGCACATTCACATTAGGAATTGTCAAATGGACACGTAGACGCGACCAATACTGGAGAACTTTGTGGCCAGCACCATGATGAAACTCAGGAATCCTTTTGAAAGGTACTGATACTGAAGGGGCACTTTGTGGCTGGACAGGGGTATCAATTGGTGGTGGCTCTTCTGGCCTAGATATATGCTCTTCCAGCGTGTCTATACGGCCTTCTATCGCTGCAAAGCGCGAGAGCAATACAGCATCACTAGGAGTGTCAGCTTGAAACTCCTGAAAAGAAATTACATAAGTCAAATACCTCTCGATAGTTGCCACGATTGCGCGGTAATGACAGGAAGTGCCTGATTCGACGCAGTGAGAACATGCCGGACGGCGGCCATCGCATCGCGACTTGCGCCTACGGCAAACGTCACAAGCAAGCTGAGTTTTGATCCTTCCCGGCCGGGAAGGCTGCGGACTGTGAGACTCTTCTGGCATGGCGGCTCATGGCCAGCCCTAGAGAAAGTGTCTGGCAGGTCTCACAGTGTTGTGGTTTCCATCGCAGTTCTTGGGGTAAGCCTTTCTCAATGTCAAATCATGGGGAAGGCGCGGAGGGAAAGAGCATGGGCGTCTCACTAATCCTAGTCCGGTAAGACCGTTGATTATGAGCACATGATTGGCCCTATTTCTGCAGAACCTTATTGAGTGGGTCATCTGTCCGAAATAGGAAATATTTATTACATTTGCAAATTCCAACCTAGAAATTATCAGGATGATTTCCGATACTGAAATTAATTGAACTATCAGAACTTATATTATAGTTTCAAAAACCGCCTGGGTGGCTCTTCAGCATCATATTAAACAGTTTCAGATCTTCAAGGGCTTCTGCTCGGTGATACACGCATGAAATTCCTTGAGCTCGCGATTGTACGCGTCTTCATAATAGGTCTGAATTCTCCAATGAACCTGTTCTCCATGCTCATTTATCTCATCTATTGAACTGTGATCCCCAATCCTTTGATAAACGGTGTGTGATAACAAATTGTCACCCGAAGGCATGGTCAGTAAACTTAGAAATTTATAGTAATAACCTGCAAAGGGAATGGTTTCATCCTTTTTTTTGTTCTTTCTTATTTTCAACACCAAGTCTACTGGAATCATTAAGTGCGGTGGTGAAAGAACGCCAGTCTCACGTCTGTAACCATTAATTTTTAATATACTACATATAACGGATGCAAAAGAAGTAAACAAGTTCAATGAAATTAAATATCTATCAAGAAATATCATACAAATAAGTAAATCGATCGCTGTTATATTTCTGTGTATCTTTAATCTTGTCTACCCCTTCAACTTGGTGACCAAAAATTTCTTGAGCAGCTCAGTGTCTTCTGCAAAACGTCTCATGGCATCGGCTGACTTTTCCACTGCGCAAGCATCACTATTGAAGGCCCAACGAAAAGAATTTTCATCATTAATATAGGACACCGGGTCAATACCTGCATCTTGGGCTAGTGAAGTATGTATTAGTATGATATTTTCACATACAATCATAAACACTTACCAGTCGCGGCTGTAACTTGTGGGATGACTTCGCTGGTGTCATTCTCCAATTTTGCCAAAATAGACGGGGCGATTGTTAATAAATCGACACCTGCCAACGCCTTGACCTGCTCAATATTCCGAAAACTTGCACCCATGACTTGCGTACGGTGCTTGTATTTGCGGAGATAATCCTGCATCTCTCTAACTCTGGAAACCCCCATATCCTCCGCAGGTGGTGATGGCTGTGAACAGAACCAGTCACCAATACGACCGACATATGGCGCAATACATGTAACGCCTGCTTCGGCGGCCGTGATGGCTTGGACCATGCCAAAGACAATTGTGATCAAAACACTAACGTCGTGTTCGCGTTCGAGGATTCGACCGGCCTGGATACCTTCCCACGTAGCACTGATTTTGATTCGCACTGCTTCTTTGGGTACTCCATGCGATTTATACAGTGCAATTATGCGAAGAGCGGCATTGACAGTCTCCTGAGTGCTGAATGAATGTCGTACGTCCACTTCTGTTGAGACTCGGCCGGTTAAACGGTAGATTTCAGCGCCAAAGAGGACGGCCAAGTACTCGACCGCGCCCTCTAGTTGAACATCCAGAGCATTTCCCTTGTCGGCCAGACTGCGTGCATGTTTAATTGAGCTTTCTACGAGGCCTGAATATTCAGATTGCTGGGCGGCAAGGTATAACAAAGAGGGGTTGGTAGTGCCTTCTGCTGGCTTGAACCGGGCAATAGACTAGGCTGATGTGAATTTGCGTTATAACATGACCACCGCTTTCGCAATCACAGACTCACGCTGAAACCGGCGGTGTCGACGATGATGGTCGTTCCGGCAGCTTCCATGCCACGGAGGGCGTTGGCAGGTATTGATGCCATGGCTGGTATATTTTCAGCGTTCAGACGTCAAGTTGAATTAAACGGCGATTTTTTCTTTTTTAAAATGCCTAAACCTGTCTTAGTGAGAGATATATGCATATCCACACAACAACTCGAAAAAAAAATGCGGGGAACGCAGTAGTTGCCTCGTTATGGGGGGAATCCGGAGCGTTCCGACGGAGCGTTCCCCGACAAAACGGGGCCAGCTTACTTTCATCTTACGTATGTTTATGCTTTTCTCTTCCTATAGCCGAAATTAGCGCGATGAAGGAGATTCAGAGGCCTGCATATAAACATCTGGAGGTCCACCTATCATCTTACCCCAAGAAAGGGATCCAGGCCCCTGTCCAGAATTTTCTGGGGTGTGGGCTTTCTTAATCTCCTGGACAGATGCTCAAAACTAGCAAGCATGAAGTTGTCAGACCAAGAATTTTCTTTTTTTTTTAAATCATGCTCCAATAGAGTAGAGTCTGACATCTCGAACATTCTAATATAACCGATACGTTGATAATAATCACCGAAACTTGAAATTTAATGAAATAACTGTTGCTGATTAGTATAGAATTCTTTTACAGCTGATAAATAATGACTCGAGCGCAATCGCTGCTTTCATAATACGAATGGCACCCTTTGCAATATCATTAATGTCATCAGTAAGGGTGTTAGCCAAGACTACAATGCTCCAAAGGACTATACCTGTTAAACATATGATAGAGATATGGTTATCTATTTCCGTATAAATAATCGAGTAAAATTCATTTTCATGTCCATGTAGACACAAAAAAACCTAGTTATATCCTGGCAGCAGGAAAGCGACAGTCCCTCGCCTATTATCGTAACCACCGCGGAACTAATATGACTATGATGAAATAATAGCTATCGAATCAAATACACAATTAATCAAGGATAATAGATTCCCCCTCATTGGGTTCTTCCCCCCAAAATGAAAACTCCCGTCCTTCTTGTTTGGGCGCACCTGGTAGCGAATAAATCAACTCATGTCTCCCCGATGAAACAGCCCAACCATTCTCTTCCAGCCCTATTTTTGTAAGCAACTTCCGGCTGGCCATGTTTTCTTCCGACACAATCCCACATATATCGCTGACTCCAAATTCGTCTTTCCAATAATGCATTATCCTCGTAGCGGCCTCGCTTCCGTAGCCTTTGCCTCGGTACTGGGGCAGAAAAATAAAACCAATATCGAGCGGAAAGCCGGACGCTCGCCGTGTGAGATTGATTTCGCCGATTCTTTCACCTGCCTCGCCTTTTAGTCGCACGACATATATGGCCGCGTCCTTGGACCTTTCACCGTGAAGCTCATTCGGTCGGGGCGCGGTGTTGATGGTAAGTCGGCGAACAGATGAGACAGTAAACTTGTCTTCGTCTTTAGCACCGTTATCCATGGTAGAGTTGAATAAATCACTGATAAATTCGAAATCCGTGGTCTGGAGTAGTGTGTATGTGAGGTTTGCGGAATGCAACACTGGTGCAAAGAGAGATTTGGGTGTGAGTTCTGCCATGGCGTTGGATTCTAATCGGGTGATGTAGAAATAGCAAGAATCTCAGATTTTCTTTTCTAGTTTAGATCCCGAGATTTAGCATCGCCTTTGGTAGGAAGGTAAAACGAAGATGAGGGGTTTTGGTGCGGCTGAATCTCAAAGTGGGCGGCGATCCAACAAGCTTAGTCTCCGTATGGCATACTACCGCGTCCGGATAATACACGATCTATTCGGTGGATTCCAAGCATGCCTTAGAATTATCTTACTCCGTCCGAGCTATAATTAAACAAGGGTGTTGTTGAATACTTTGCAGATTAATACAAAAAGCCCTGCGGTTTGATTTTCGTTTATCACTCGTCCAAGCCCATACATGCATAGCTGACTTATACGCATATTTTCGCCAACATGGCTTCCATCAAGGTGGACGATGTTCAATAATAAGTTGGGGATTTTGGAAAAGGATGTCCCGGTCTGCAATTTTGTGCCTTTCATCGTAACTGACCCTTGTCTTCTATCATCAATGGAGTCATTTTCTCGGTCATTCCTAGGTCCAACATGATCGAAGTCTTTAGACACGAACTGCACAGTTGACAGTGCGTTTGAACTAGCTTATTAGCAAACTTCATTGATAATTTTGAGTACAGCTAAAAGAGCGACTATTTCATCTCGAGCATGCCATACTCCACTGGCTGAATAAGTCACGCCAATCATAAATACAAATAGAATTACAATTTCCCAGCCCTCTTGGCAGTCCAAGTAGCTATCGCATCCATCAACGGCGGACTCAATGAATCATAAGTCTCCAAGCCGACACTGTGAAACTTGCTTCGCACCTCATCCATCCCCTCCGGCTGGAACCCCTGTTCAATAATACTAGAGACAAACGCCGCAAACTGCGGCTCCTGCCATCCCTTTGGCGTATCGGACAACTCAACATGGACAAAATCCAGTCCCTTGAAGGGATGTTCATTTTCAATCCGTCCGTACAAATGAACACCGCACTGGGAGCAGGCATGTCGCTGAATCGCAGCTGATGAGTCAACGACGTGCAGTTTATCGGCGTTCGCGGTGACTTTGACTTTGTCGACGGGGATGACGCCGATGACTGAGAAAAGCGCGCCGGCCGGTTTCCAGCATTTTGAGCAGCCGCATGCGTGATTGTGCAGCACGTCGGAGCCGAGAGTTACTTCGACTTTGTTGCTGGGGCAGTGACAGTACAGCTTGCCGCCGGGGAAGTTTGGCTGGCCTTTGGTCAGGCCATTGTCAATGAGAGGGTGAAGCGACGGCGCCATTTGTTATGCCTGATTTCGAATTTTATTGGTAGAATAGGGAAAAGGATTAAGCTGTGAGAAAATGAGAAGTGAGGACCCTGGGGGATATTTTGGTCTGTTTATATACTTGCATCGATATCCCCAAGGATCATTAATATCTCAGGGCTTACGTGGATGCCCGGGTTAGGGCTTTCGGATTGGCGGCTTGCTTCTTGCCCAAATCGGGAAATATGACAAAGTCAAACCCCACTGGCTCCGACAACCCCTACATCATCGGCTTGTGGATTCGTCCATTAGGAATAATATAATAATTCGCAACTAATAGCAAGTGACAGAAGGTCTGTCTCAGAATTTAGGGTGTTCGGACCTCGCGTGGGGTCCTTCACTGGGGAGGCTTGCAAAGCATCCTTACCATAAGTGAAGTTTCTTTGATATCCATGCTGTTTCAATTATATCTCCCCACCAGCTCCGTCGATTGCGTTATGGCGCAATATGAATACCAGGGTCTGAGTTTCCGCGGCCGATGGGCTTCTGTCTACGAGCGCCGAGTGGGGAGTTTGGACGGCCCGTGAGGGGCTTTCACAGTAGTGATAGAAGCAACAACACCATAATTTAAGACTGAGAATAGGGGCATTCTGCGTTTTATTTCGTCGCTTTGGCCTATCCACTCGAATTTGCCTGACTAGCAACATTGACCCATTACCATTCCTGGTTGTAGTTTCCAGTTTCCGTGATCGACAAGAACTTCCTGGGAATAGTTGCATCATAACTATGAAACGTAGAAATAATTGTATCACCCCATGCACCAAGCAAATAGTAATACAAAAAACAAAATCCCCAAATTAGAAAAAAATCAAAACCTAAACACCACCACTCGATGCTCCGCTGTTAAATATAAGATCAATCCTCCTCTCCCGATCCCACACCCGTTCTCCATCGCTCCTCCGCTTAAAATACAAGACGCGATGCATAGGGATAAACTCCTCGTCTGTTTGCTCCGACTTCCAGCGGTCAATGGGAACTTCCTTTTCGCCCACGAATCGATCGACATATCCAACAACATAATCGGCTGAGTCGAAGGTAGGATCCCATCGAAGACGGCTCAGGACTTCGTCTGCGGGACGAAGCTTCGGGCCCACGCTTACTTGAACACCCCCCATATTGTGCAAGGGTCGGAGAGGTAGGGTTGCTTGATCAAATGACTCGGTGTGATCTCCAGCGGGACCTTCTGTGGGATCGTTGTGGAAATCATCATCAAAGTCACCATCATCTTGGAGCGTAGTGTTATTCCAAGTTAATTCGTCAAGACGCAGGCCACTAAGTTCCGATTGCTTCACTAGGGAGACATCAACCCATGAAGAAGAACAGTCAAAGTAGTTTTCATCGCTTCGAATTTGTCCCGCGAAGTTATTGAGGAGGGTCAAGAGAGAGATGTGCGCAGACCGACGATCTGATTCACTCATAGGAGTAACGATATCGGTGTCTCCTTTTGCCAGACCGATCAAAAAACAACCTTGATATTCTCCCTGGTCCTGAATGTCGTCCGCATCAATAAGGGTAAACCGAGCAGGCCAGATACGTGCATGGATATCGGGGAATTTTCGATTAATATCTATTCTCGTTAGTAAAAAGCCATTCCGAAACTAAGCCGAGTTTGCTATTATGACATACCAACAAGAAGGGAAACACATCGGAACTCGAGCCATCCAATTAACATCCGCCCTTTGACCGTTGCCCCTCCCCAAAATTGAACGTCTACCTTGACGTAATTTGAGTAGGCTTGGAGGAAATCAGAAGCACCGGTCTTGCGCGACCCTGTGCCTGCAATGTCAACCCATGTAACCCCCTGTTTTGACAGTAAATCATTGGCTCGTACGAATTCCTGCTGGAGTGTCTTGACAGAGGGCACTGTTGCTGTATGTGCAACATTAACCTTCGGCGGATGAATGCTGAGAATCACCAAAGGTTCCCTAGAAGATCGGTGATATTTTGGTTTGCCACTGTAATACGTCGGATCGTAGATCATGTCCTTCTTCCAGTCAAAAGAAGCATAATGTTTGAAGAAAGTGCAAACGATATCCGATGCAGACACACCACCGGCACCCCAGAACGATAGCTTGCAAATGCGCGCAAGGAGCAAGGTAATATGGATTCCACCAAGGTATCCAAGCTTCGATGAATAGATGCCACGATTCTTTGCCCATGTTTTAATAAACCGGTAAGCTAGACGGAAAGCGGAAAGATCAGGGATCGTTCGTTGTAGATAGTCGAGGTCTCGGATAGAGTTGAGCTTGAGTAAAGACTGCATAGGCAGGTCAAAGAGGGAATCCGTTGATGGTATTTCCAGTGCTTTCGGCCAGCTGAACGAATTTTTATTAGTATATAATTGTGAATGAAAAAAGGTTTGTGAATTTCTCACCTTTCTGCAACGCTCGTGGCTGCACAGTATTGCAAATCTAATCGAATACCCCCGGCTTCTAATTCCAGCATTGTACCGGACGCTGCCTTGACCTTTCTGAGAATATGGATCTCTTGCCACTCAGGACGTCGAATCCTTTGCATTATGAGTGCAAAAAATGTCGTAGGACTAATTGTACCAATCACTAAACAATCAATATCCGACGAAGTGTCCCAGACACCCAAGCGATACGAGCCGACTGGAACCACGGCAAAGGAGATGTTTAACCGGGTTTCAACTGTTGTGTTTGTATCATTTTGCAGAACCATGCGCTTGATTAACTCAAACATTCTTTGGCGATGTGCGAGTTCATCTTCAGTCGGGAACATCTCATGGTCATCAAGGAGAGCCTTTAACTGAGTGCCGGTACCCAGACTTTGAGGTGTTCGTTCGACATGGAACGTCGCGTTTCCTCCTTCTAAGCCTTCTGTTTCAGAGGTCGTATCAAAGTCCATTTCAGTTCTGATACCCCAGTGATCGCTACCTAAACATTCTGCTGCATCCGCATTTGGCAATCCAAAAAGGGTGAAATTAGTCACATTGAATGCGTCACCCTTTACAAATATGCGGTCGTATCTTTGTGGGCGACTGTGATAGCTTCTCCCAGAAATGTCCGCAGCAAGGGTATTTTCGGTCGGGTCGTATGTGGCACCCTCTTCGCCTTCATGCAACATAACAAACTCATCCCGACGCTGCAAGGCCGCAGACCCAGTCACTCGGTTGGCAAAATAGCAGTCAACTAGCCCTGACTCGGAGAACAAAACCTCAAGAGACGACAAAATTGAGGCTCCATGTGCGGTAATTGCATTCCGTTTCAATGCCGCATCAATCGTGTAGGAAGAAGTAGTGATGTTAAAATCGCCCGCAATGATCCAGTGATTATCGCGGTAATGGGACTTGAGATGTCGAATGATGGTCTTCACTTGAGAGTTTTTTGCGGCTATGGACCCATCAGTGAGACCACAAGTAAGGTGGACACCGGTCACTATCAATGGGAGAAATTGGTTCTCTTGAAATGATCCAATATCTTCCAGTTGCAATACCACAGAGCCCTTGTGTCGTTTCTCAAAAGGTAGCCACTCCCATCGAAACCTCCAATGGCTCAAAACCACAACATTTCGTAGGCTAGGTAGTGGACCAATCTCCGGCTGCTCCGGTGGGCCATGGGTCGAAAAAGGATACTGCGCACGAATGTGCTCGTTTTTCAAAAGATAGGATAGAAAGTCATCTGCAACCTCTTGTAGAACTAGTATATCTGCACGATTAGAGTCTTCCAGCAGGTTTTTGACAAGAATGGGATAGCGCTCGGTGGGTGGTGGATGCATCGAATCGATCAAGACATTGTACGATGCCACGCTAATGGACGCTTTTGTGAGTTTTGGTTGGTCTGATGCAGCTACCGAGTCAAGAGTCCTCCAAACATCTTGGACATCCTTGCTTCCCACCGACTTGAAGTGATATGTAACTCCTTTCTGGATCGTTTCTGCCGAGCCGTGCAAGTCAGTTGACAGAGGTGTAATATCGGAGAGCATCAATTTATAGTCATGCGAGAGTTTGATAGTCCCCCAAACTCTCATCTGACCGCTTGTCGTGCTCGAAACCACCGAGCGATCCCGAATCAAAACAGTTAGTTCCGATACCTGCCAGTCGAGCGGGGGAAGTAGCCTTGTCTTTGAAACAAGGTAATCTCGCACAGAATTATCATTGGCATCACTTTGGCCGATAGTCAAATGAGGCTGAAAAGGGACATCTGGTTGCTCCAATGCACGTAGAATTTTCTTTCGGATGCTCTGCAATGTGCTGCAACCATCACCGCTGTCCGTGATGTAGATGGTGTTGCTACGCTTGTGTGCGAAAAAGTCCGCCTCGTCCAATCGTACCGAAAACTCTTCAGTGCTGTTCTCAAGCAGCGTGGTGCGGACCACGTCCACAGCGTGAGGTAAGCTCTCTGGAGATACAAATGGGTATACGAGGTTGACATGTGGCGGCCATTTTTCGTATGCCTTGTCATACAAAGCCCGAAGCCGGTTCACATCGTGCGTGAGTGCTATCGGGGGGATAATACACAGTGCTGTGTCGTAAGAATTCAAAGATGGTGAACGCAATTCTTCAGACGTCGATGCCATGGCTCTGCTGTTTTTCCGTCGCACCTATGGTAATAAATAAATAAATGAAGAAAGAAAGAAAAATGATGCAACTACACGCTTGACAGAAATGGGTATCTCAATACTGAAACTGGAATAGAATCAATCACTGATGAAATTCAAATGCAATAATTATAATGCTAGATAGATACCTAGGTGCCTCCTATCAGTATTTAAGCTGAACGCGACAAATGCAAGTCGTATAAACAACACGAGAATTGAAGCCTCCACAGAGGCGCAGCAGCGACGGTTGGATGGGTCAGGATGAGTCGACATGAGCACCAGCCAATCACAGCGTATCAGCCATTGCTCTGTTGGCCAAGCATGAAAGAGGAAAGAGGATATTGGCAAAAGCTATATCCAAGACTATAACAATCTATACAATTAATAAAAATCAAAAAGTCTTATTTTATTATAAACATTTAATAATTATGGAATCCTGCTGGGCTGTTCCACTAGCTTGGGATTGGCGGGGTGTTCTCCGCCAACGACAACTACAGCCATGACTCATCGGCACGTGCCGTCTTCTTTCATCTCTCGATTGCCTTCATTGCTCGTAATAGCGATAGTCAATGTGTTGAGAAGCGATTGACAGGTCGCATACCATTGAATAACAAAACAAGGGTACACTCGCTGGCTTCTCCCCACCGCCATGAATGCCGACAATGAACTCCACGAGCTGACACCAGCCGTAAACGAACACTCCGAAACATGGCAATCGTCTCAGGAAATCGAAGTGCCTGGTTTGCCGCCAGCAGATCACGGTAGAGACGCGTGGATGGCGCTTGTGGCGTGTGTTATCGTCCAGCTCCCAATCTGGGGTAATCAAGCCACATCGTTTCGCAATGGCTAAACACTTTGTCCTAACGGCATCAGGATTCTCTCTTGCGTGGGGGATTTTTCAAGAATACCTCGCAGACGCTGATATCCGTGGGGATAAAGGCAGCATTGCAGTAATTGGGACGACATCAAGCGTATACAAACGCCGTTTCTTTTGTATCAATGGCCATCCATGAATTAACTGATAACAGGGAATCTTGTATATGCTCTCGCCGGTCACGTTCGCTCTTCTGACCAAATACCCACATTTGCGAGGATACTGTGGCTGGGTTGGTGCTTTGATTTCCATTATCGGATATACTGGGGCCTCCTTCGCTACCGAAGTGTGGCAGTTGATTGCCTCATTGGGAGTGCTGTCAGCTCTTGGAAATGGCTTGCTGTTTACACCCACAACCCTCTATCTAAACGAGTGGTTTATCCAAAGAAAGGGACTATCTCTTGGAACCATGTGGGCAGGAAAGAGTGTGTCGGGCGTGATTCTTCCATTCGTCGCCCAAGCAACTTTGAACCGGTTTGGAATGAGTAATACGCTTCGTGCATGGGCTGTTCTCACTGTATGTCTCCCTCACACCGCCGTGGAAATAATAATGATATTCATGCGAGAGAAAAACCGCAAATGCAGGCCGTGATTACAATTCCACTTCTCCGGTTCATCCGCCCTCGGCTTCCATTGCCTCCATCACACACGCCTCGTCGTCTGGACATGGGCTTTCTGCGCCTCAGTAGCTTCTGGATCCTCGAGCTGAGCAACATCATCCAAGGTCTAGGCTACTTCCTTCCTTCAGCCTATCTCTCATCATTCGCCACAAACATCGGCCTCTCAGACACGCTAGGCACACTATTACTTTCCTTATTCAACGGCACATCCATCTTCGGCGGTATTATTATCGGCGTGCTCTGTGATAGATTCGATGTCTCCAACGTGATCCTTCTTTCAAGCGTCATGTCTGCTGCATCTGTACTCTTGTTTTGGGGCCTTTGTCCGAACGATGGCGGCACCAGTCACCACCAAGAGGTTATCGTCACCGCCATTCTCTCACTGTTTTCCCTCACTTATGGCTTTTTCGCTGGCGGTTTCAGTTCAACCTGGTCGGGGATGCTGGGCGAGTTGAAGCGACAGAGTCCCGCGCTCGATACAGGGCTGATTTTTGGTCTGCTTGCTGGTGGTCGCGGAATCGGGAATGTCATCAGCGGGCCTGTGAGTGGGTTGTTGATTCAGGGGAAAGCCGAAAGTTCGCTCTCTGGCGGCGGATATTCGACAGAGTATGGACCGTTGATTTTATTTACGGGTGTCACGGCCGCGTTGGCAGGATACAACGGTGCATGGAGGATGATGAAAAGGTTAGTTTGCTAAGGAGCTCGAGAGTGGCTCGTTTGGTTAATAAGCCCAATTATATGTATTTGAGTGAATGTTTTGGCCATTCTTACTTCAAACTATGACATCTGGATAGTTTACGTTATGGCAGAAGTAATATCAGTGGCGATTTCATGGAGATAAAAGTGAAACGAGTGAGAATAAATTCTATCGAGAAAACACACCCGCGCCAAAGTAGAACACGCCAATAGCTAATAGGATATCATATTACAACGCCAGTTTATCCCAATATAAAAAAAACAAAACGCTCAAAGCGGCAATATTTATCAACAATACCTGCACTACCTCTTGGGGCTCTGAGCTGCTGTGCCGTCCTGCTGTATGGCAGTACCGGCCGAATTGCTGGCCGCAATGCTTGCTACATTGCTGGCATGCGCCAAGAGGAATTTGCAGCATGTCAGTGTATACTTGCAGGCGCGAGTCCATTGTTCGTCGTTCTGGTTGAAGCCGAGTTTGATGCTGGCGTCACCAATCCTATCTCGCTTGATTTCGTAGGGTAGCTTTAAGCCACCGGTATTCACTCCTGGTTGGCCTCGGCGAGATGGTACCTGTATCGGAGTGTGCTCGACGTAGTCGCCCAGTTGTTGAAGACACTCGAGGAAGGATACCATTGCCGCATCGAAGCGGCGATGGACCCAGGGTAGGTTGAGCGGCATGTCGCCGGAGGAGTACAGATCGAAAGAGGTCACCTTGGCGGCCGAGCGTGTTCTGTTCGTTTCAGGAGCTGCTGGACGCTGTTGGCTGGACGATTCCGCCGGCGATGATTGTTGGTATTCATATTTTTCTATCTTTGAATTAGAGCCCATGGGTTTGAGGCGATAACCACGAAACTGAAAGCCCAGTTTATCGGCGATTGTTGCTAGTAGCAGGCACGTCTGGCCCCAGGCAGCGTTTATCTCTGCCCAGTCCACCGATGGATTCGCTAACCGGCCCAGGCGTAGCCCGTTGATCGTGCCGAAATATCCATCATGGCCAATACAGAAAGCATCGTTGTAAACGTTTGTTCGCTGGAGTCGTTCGAGCTGTCTCGAGTCATGATCATACCGCATGTTTAGAGCATCACGCTCATCCTGAAACTCTGCCAATGTCAAAGCAAATGCGTTCCGGTCTCGCCAGAAATTTTCTTCTTCCAAGTCCAGTTCTCGTGATTCTTCCTCCAATGCAGCGATTTCTCGATCAATGTCGGCTCTTTCTTTTTCCAACGCCAACAGTTCCTTGTATGCTGCTTCCTCCTCCTCCTGAGACTCCTTGAGTGCTTTATTAGCTGCCTCGACATCTTCCTCCGAAGGCACAGACGCGTTTAAAGTCTTCAAAAAAGATATGTATGCATCTCTCTCTTTCGTCGCAGTTGTCAACTTCTTCTGTAAGCCCTCGACTAGCAAATCCGTGCATTCTGTGCAAATAGGGTAATCGATATCCGAGCGCGCAGATATGACTTCAAATAACCGATTGGCTTTCTCGGCTTCGTCTGAAAACGACTGGTCTTTCAAATCGTGCGTAGGCGACTTTGGCGTCCCATTGCCGTTTCCATTACTGACACTGTATGCATCCCGGCTTTCCGGTCCACCGGATAGCTGCGGGGGGGCAAGTTGAGACTCAGTCAACATCACAAAAGACATTCCCCCACTGCTTTCCCCTCGGCCGAGCTTTGGATGTGGTGGCGGAACAGATCTTCGGTATGCAGGCGTGCCAGACTGCCGCGAGGATCGATCGTAGAGCTCGCGGCGCTCCGCAGGGTAGGGGTTACGGGGAGACGGAGCATGGTTTGGGTGATCTGGGAGCGTTTTCCCTGTAGAGCCTGTATGCACAGTTAGCACGAATACACACACAAAGGTCAAGATAGGACAAGAGAACATACCGACAAGCAGATCAAACGCAGCGGGGTTGAGCGACTCCAGGGAGCCGTCAAGCTTCAGCGGCGTCCGACACTTTTGGCAATGCATAGTGTGAGTATCAGCAGCGTATTCTTATCGCACAGCCATCCTGAAGCTCCGAGACTGCACGATGGTATTCTTTCATGCACGTATGAGACTGCAGATGCAAGCGCAGCTCATCCACGTCATTGTCCGCTGCCAGTGATTCAACGCTAATCCATATGTGGATTAGCACTAGTCAGTCGTCGGCTGCGACGCGCGCCGCGCGCGTGTAGCGACCACACGCCTCGTTGAACCAGTTCCTGGCAGGTTGCCGTACGCTTGCTAATATTACTATTTTCAATCGTGTTTAATCTCCAAAATCAGGTCAATCTAATCATTGTTCTCCGTACTCGCATTGGCCACGGCGCGTTCATCTCGAGACATGGCGCATCCTTGAGCTCCGCGCTGCATCGATTATCCTACAACTTCCAAGAATGGAACCTCCCAACAAAAGACGGCGTCTTTCACCCTTTTCCTCGTCTCGCCATGATTTGCAAGACGATACCGAGTTGCAAATCGCTCGCGCGCGGAATGACAAAAAACTAAAGTCGCTTTTTGAAGGCATCTTCGAAAAGTACGGAAAAGATTTCAGCGATGTTGGTGACGAAATCGATCTCCGGACGGGCGAGATAGTGGTGAATAAAGGGCATGTGTCCCTTATGGGCAATGAACACGATACTGGAGAGCTATGTGAAAAGCAATTCCCACGAACGTCATCGAATGTCCACGAATCACATGAGCTCGACCTTGCTGATGACAGCGATGACGAACTCGCACCCGATGGAAAGCTCGTCCTCCAGTCGCTCATAGCAAATGGGATGGAAAATGATATTGAATCTACTGACATGGAAAACGACAGCCATGACACAGAGTCACCGGGTGGAAATTATTTGGTTCCTGGCGTCGAAGAACCCGAAGAGGAAGCCGTAAATGAATTGTCAGGCTTGGAATATCCCCGAGCGTACAACAATACAACCAAAGCAGCTGATCCCGCTTGGCAAGTTCCCGACATCGATGCCAAGTTCTGGGAACCGCCTAAAATGCAAACGCCGCCTAAAAAGGAATTGAAGATTCCGGGTACACGATCACCCTCCCCTTCAACAGCAGGGTCTATATGGGCAATTCGCACGCCGGGGAGACCCCGGGGAGCGAGTTCGAAGAAACAGACAAGCACGAAGAAAACGACTCCATATTTGCCATCAAAACGCCGGCGCAAGAAGCCAGTCGTCCTTGACTGGAGTTTTGCAAATATGAAGAGTGATGATAGTGACTCTGACGATCCGTTGCAAGAGGAAGCACCGCCTTCCACCACTCAATCTATTAAAATCCGTGGACACAGTAGTGTGTCCATCACGCCAACGCCAATGAAGACGGTCGTTCGGAATTCTATCAGCGCCAAGTCGAATAACACGGCACACAAAAAGTCGGTTAAAAAGATTGATTATGGAGAATTAGACGAGGCTGTTTCTTTACCTGGAACACCTGAAGTAGCTTCGAGCCCCCAAAGCCTAGGAACCACTCCAGCGCATACATCCGACAAGGAGATGAGCTCCCCTACGAAAATGAGACCAGTGGAATTCATTCTCACGCCAGATGAAGTCAAATTGATCGTACAGATGAAGTCTAAATCTATGGACTATACTTGGGATGAAATTGTTGAGCATCTTCCTGGTAGGACCGTGGATGATCTTCAGGTTTGGGAGGCGTGCCATCCGAACCTGTTAGACAGTAATTCCACTACATATGGCGGTTGGTCGCGGGAAGAATTGTCAAAACTGGACCACTTTGTGGAGAAATCCGGTATCTGGTGGAAAGACATACAAGCAGTGTTGCCCACCCGGTCCAGGCGAGAACTGGAGTCTCAAATGATCACGATGTGGATGGACAAGAAGGCTCCTTCGGAGGATTTGGCTGTTGAATCCGAAACAAATGAACAAGACCGGGACTCTCTAGATAACCCTGCTCCCAAAGCCCGGCAGTCTTATCCTCCATATTCTGACGAAAATGACCCTGCGTTGCGAACTGGTGATGTGATGACGAATCAAGACCTAGAAGATCTGCTGGAAGAGGAGGACTCTGATGATGATTTGACCGGGATATCAGCAATTAAGGTGACACCTCGGCCAGTTGAGAAATCTGGTGGCTCTCGAAGAGGCTCCCCTCGGAAAAGTTCAGCATCGCCACGTAAATTCTTTTAGCTTTTTGCAGGAGTGTCCTGAATTCTACCATATACCCATTGTCGTAAATCCATGTAAATTTTTATAATGGACATTCACGCGCTATCTGTGGCATTGAGGACATCCTCTAGTTTCGTATCAACTGTACCGCCCACGTTTCCGGCTTGGGCCCAGAATTTGGACAGGTGTCTTGTCCCAGAATCCGTCAAGACAGTCACGATGCGGTGTCCAGGACCTAGTTTCAAGGCAGTTTTCACAGCTGCAAAGCCTTTTTTTGTCGTTAGCTCTGAACAAAGATTTGACAAAATAGAAGAAACTAACAGTTTACTGCGCTGCTACTTCCGATAAATATCCCGTCCTTTTCCACGAGCCACCGGGCCATGGCCAGGGCTTGCACGTCAGTGACTCGCACCGCGTCGTCGATCAACTCCCTCCCAGCCTCAAAATTTGCAGTCAATCTATTAATTCCAATGCCCTCGACAATGGAATCCACTTGTGGTCGCCGGCGTGTGCCTTCGCGTTCTTTGACATCAAACATGACCCCATAGCGGACTTTGTTGTACAACCCACTCCCTTGCGGATCTGCAAGGACAATGGAGATATTCGGAAGCCTCGGTTTGAGGAAACGTGCAACACCGGAGATGGTTCCGCCAGTTCCCGCGCCTGAAATAAACGCGTCCAGTTTTCCACCGCATTGGGCGTATATCTCAGGTCCGGTGCCGTTGTAATGTGCAGCAAAATTGGCAATGTTTTCGAATTGGTCGGTGAATAATCCTCGGCCCGTCATAGCTCCTGCTTCTGACGTGGGATTTGTACTTGTCAATTGACCGGATCCAGCAACGGATCCTTTGCTTGGTGATTCTTGGTTGGAGTTGGTTCGAGCTTGGGCGAGTGCTCGGGCTCTGTTCACAAAATTGCCGGGTTCAACAATCGGAGCTGGGGGTACACGGTCTACCACTGCTCCGAGTTTGAGAAGTAGGTCTGATTTTTCCATGGCTTGGTCGGACGGCATACAACTAGTGTGGTCAGCATAGGCATTTTGTATCAAATTCTGTAGCACTTACATATGTGCAAGATAGCCACGAGCACGAGCAAGTGTGGCCAATGAAATACCAGTTGATCCAGACGTGCCTTCGTATATGACATCTCCAGAATAAGGCCTCAATGAGCCTTCTTCTTCAGCCTGGCAGATCCATTAGTTCGTTCCGCTCCTTTCAACGATAAACAGCCAATGCTCACCGTTTGAATCATGCTCAGCGCGACACGATCCTTGGGACTACCACCTGCTCCATTTAGGTACTGCGTACGTGTTAGACGCCGGATAATAAACAAATCACAATACTTTTCTCACCTCGGCCTTGGCAAGGATCTCACAGCCAGTTTCGTCAGAAAGTGACTTTATTCGAAAAAGCGGCGTATTGCCAATACATCCCTCCACTCCTTCGACAATAGCAGGAGGCCCTGATCGAACAGAGTTCAAAAGATCTTCATCCTGGGATGGCAGACTCGACTGCTTTGGCTGCTGTGTGGGTGTGGACCCAAATTGTTGGCGGTGGAGTTCTTTTATTGCAACCGTCACCAAGACGCCAGCGAGAAATGCACCGCCGATAAAAATTCGATTATGCTCGCTCATCTTTTTGAACTCGAGGTTTTCACAGCCATGAATGCATGAGTGGGAAAGAGATGGAATATTTCTCTCAGCAGAAAGCTCGCCGCTTGGGGATCACGTGCTTGGAAATCACCCGCAACCAATCATCGTCGTGGATCCATGTAATCCTATTTTGACCACCATCAACAGAAGCCTGTCAATGAATGATCTTTGTCTTCAATAAGTGATATATCTTTGTGGAAATATATAGATTTTAAAGTTTTTTCAGTTCTTATCAATTGGTTCTTTTCTACTTTTATGGATACCAAAACGGATGTATAAAATGGGTGTTGGTTTACCTGGCAATTCAACAATATTGAATCGATATTCAAAATCGAGGTTGTCATATAAGTGTGCCTTAATCAACTGATGAATGCCAACCATATCTTTTTGATACTGTCTATTGACGGGTAGTCATCGTGTGTCGGCTTGTTTTGTTAGCGGTAGCCAGTTTCGGTCAAGGACATCGCTTTGCCCCCGCCCTATGTGTCATTAATAAGAGAGATTGACTGCGCCGGTGCTGGATATTCCCTTTTTATTTCTTCGAGATAATGTAGACATGGAGTTACCATCACGTAAGCAGTCTTGCTTCATTTGTTCCATCGGTTACGTCTGACTATCAGTACCACGGGCTACATTGCCGCTGCCGCAGGTAAGAGACAACCCTAATCTTTTATATCTTTGATTCTAACAAACCAAGGGTATCCGGTTGCCTCCCTGGCCCTGTAATATTTGTGACGGCGGCGCACTAAGAAGCACTGTTAGTGCAAGTGATGAGTGCAAGTGATGAGTGCATGGGAAACCACTTTTCCTCCCCGGAGACCAATACTTTCTCAAACACAAATGGTTTAATTTAGTTTGGGTTCTGTTGCTATTAGCCCGAGCTTTAAGACTGCAAACTGTCATGGGTTATATCAACTACGCTAATGCAAGTTGAGTCCTCAGCTGACGACGTATTCATGTAACTGACCAATAGATTTTTGACAATTATAACCATCATGCAAGTCTATGCAGCACTTGATTTGTCTATATTATTTATCTAGCTACTTTAGGAAACATGAAGATTAACGAAGAAGGTTTTAGGCTGAAAATATCCTACCTTATAAATTGACACGCCCTGTTAGTTGGTGCGTGTGTTTATCTCACATTATTTTGACGTCCGACCTTTTAGTCTTTTCTTACTCGGTTGTTCAAAATGGGTATTTTATTTGATTCATGGAATTTGATAGCTGTTGCAACGGTGTCATATTTTTCCTATATCGCATGTTTAGTAGTTTACAGAGTCTTTTTCCATCCCCTTGCCAAGTTCCCTGGTCCCCGATATGCCGCGCTCAGCCGATGGCACGAATGCTACTTAGATGTATATCAGCAAGGGAAATTCATTTTTTGGGTTGAAGAGCAGCACAAAAAATACGGTCAGTACCTTTTCCTTTTTTTTTTTTGGTAATCAAATACCAAGGTTTAGAAACGTACACATGGATATGGCTGACCTCACTCAGGCCCCATCGTCCGCATCGCTCCCGACGAAGTACATATTCTCGACGCCGACTTCTGGGAAACGCTTTTCGGTAGCAAGGCCGGTCGCGTCGACAAGTACGATTGGATGTCGAATCGCTTCGGCAACGACACATCAGTCCTGACCACCGCTGCTCACGATCTGCATCGAGTGAGGCGCAATGCATTAAACCCATATTTCTCCCGCCAGCGCATTTTGGGTCTGCAGGATACCATCCGCCAGAAACTCTCTATCTTAGTCAACCGAATCCGAGAAAATGCAAACGCTGGAGCACCGGTAACGATTAGTCGTGGATACATGGCGTTTAGTGAGGATGTTATTATGCACTATTGTTTTGGGTATGATTACGATTCGTTAAGAAAACCGTGTTGGACTCCCGTTCTGCACGACGTTTTTGCGGCGGTGTGTATTGCGGGAAATATGGCGATGCAGTTTCCTACGATTCCAAAGGTGATGAATGCATTACCGCAGGCGTGGGTTGAGAAGCTGGATCCATTGTATGCTCTTATTTTTCGTATGCAGAATGTAAGGACCCACCCATTTTTGTGAAGGGGATGCTAACAAGAATAATGCAGGATTTTGGTCGGCAGATTCGCCAGATGAAAGCTACACTGTCTCCTACAAAAGGTGACAAAGGCGTAGACAACGCTAAGCCAACAGTTATCACTGAATTGCTGCAGAGTGACCTGCCAAGCGAACAAAAAGCTGACCGCAGGCATCAAGATGAAGCCCAACTAATTGTTGGTGCTGGTCTTTCTACCACTGGCTGGACTTTGAGTGTGGGTACATACTATTTACTAGCTAATCCTCAAGTCCTTGCCTGTCTTCGCAAAGAATTGGACAATGCCATACTTGCCAACAGCACTACAACCACAGCCGATCTAATTTCCAACCTCGACTGGACCGAACTAGAAAAACTACCTTACCTAACGGCAGTCATAAAAGAAGCAGTCAGATTATCATATTCTACGACATCGAGTAACGTACGATTGCTGCCGAAGCCAGTACAATTTGGAGAATGGACTATCCCTGCGCGAACACCAATTTCAATGACCATCCCTTTCTTGAACCATGGCGAGCATATATTCCACCAGTCGAGATCGTTTGTGCCCGAGAGGTGGCTGGATGCACCAAAGGCTGCAAATGGATTGAGCCTGGACAAGTATTTCGTGGGCTTTGGCAAGGGTACAAGGTCGTGCTTGGGTTCAAAGTAAGTTGATCGTGCTATTATGCTAATGGCTAGACAATCTAATCAATTGCAGTCTCGCCTGGTGTGAGTTGTATTTGGTTTTTGCATCCTTGTTCCGCTTGTTCGACTTTGAGTTGTACGAGACAGACAAAACAGACGTCGAGCTTGCGCATGACTTCTTCCTGCCGTTCCCAAAGCTTGATTCCAAGGGTATCAGGGTGATTGTTAAAGAGAGGCAGTGATATATACCCGCATAACCCTTCAATTATATTAATAAGATAACCTACTCGACTATTACGAAGGGTGAATGACTAGCGTAAAAATATTTGGAAAAATATTTGGAAAAAAAATTGGGAAAAAAAATTGCGCTGCTTGTGGGTGGCCAGGGCACCTGTTCTTCTCCCAGTATCCGCCCTGGCTTGGTTTAAAGGCTGTTGAGCTCTTGTAGGATTTTAATCACTTTTGCATTTCTGCAATGGATGTATATAGTATTATATATTTGGCTGTTGCCATACGACGTTTTATCAACATACGAATGCGACGTTTTTCAACATCAAGCATAAATGCGATGGTTCCATCGAGTACTAAGTAATCTTATAGACCTGATCAGGGTTTAAATGGTGAGCCGCAATGGGTCAGCTCTCGCTAGACCCAAGGCATCCACTATTCAAAGTCCAGGTGGTTGGAGTCGAAACCGCAGTGTTTCCTTTTCAGGACCCACCCGCAATCCCCATTCCGCCACTAGGCCAAAGCAAGCGCTTATTCCTCGGCGGAAAAAAGATGGCTTATATCCTAAGAGTGGGGGCCAATTTCTGTCCAATCAACACAACTGTATGCAGTTGTATAGGATCCACAGTGTTTCTCGAAGAGAAAATCAACACCAGAAAACCAGAAACGTGATGGTTCGAACGAGGAAAAGTTTCGGCGGGTACGAAATTGGTGACCTGTCTGTCAATCTGCGCAGTTCTTCATTGTCCTTCGTTGGTCGACGGGATGGTGAATAAGGGGGCCATCCCCTGCTCTGTAAACATCGCGTATCTGCAGGGATTTTTCAACAGCATCAGTTGTAAACCTAGACCATGCCATAATGGCAGGGTCCTAAAAATTGCCAAGCAGCTCGAAGTATCATTAACTGGATTCCAATGATAGCCATTGAAGTTTAATATCGCATCTCGATAGTATTGAATGAAGCCGAACTGCTGGTTGAAATTTGCATTCCGTTGGTCACAGTTTCACCGGAATTGCAAGAACTGTTCAAAATGTAAATTGGAGGCATAATAACTCGAATAAAGTGTATTCGTGGTTTTTATTATAGATCCGATAAACGGAAATATTATGTTGCGATAATAATAATCATAATAGAAAAGCGTGCAAGGCGAAGAATATGTCTTTCAATCGGTTTGTGCGCGGCAGACACTAACTAGACGGAGCTTGGACCAGGCTTGGCGCCGGCCAAAATATTGAGACGTCTCGACCTCACCACGCAACCAAACACGTCCCCTTCACATCCTCCTCAAAGCTGTCTCTCCTTTGCTTCGCCATGGATTCGCCCGTCGTGACGCAGATTTTCCGACAGCTGTTCCGACATCCAGCCTGTCAGTCCTCGCGATCAACATCGCTGCGGAGACTCAATCGCACGGGGCACGATTATCGCTCTCCGTTGCAGCATCAACACCACCAACGGCGATCGTTTCTGACCAAGAAAGGAAGCTATCTAAAAAGCACCAATACAGATGATGGCACAATGTGGACTAAACGGGGAGACTACCCTCGAGACATCGACCAGCAACTGCGAACGTTTCCCCTGGTCACAGCGAAGGATTTGCGCAATCGTCGCGAACGACCGACACGGGTGAAGATGCTGACAAGAGAGTTCATTGAGGGTCGGTTTTGTCTTGGGTTAAATTGTTTCCGCTGCTAATTCCTTGTAGACAGTTTATACAACCCCCATTATGGATACTTTTCAAAGCACGCGACCATCTTCCATCCGGGCGAGCCATTCGACTTCAATCGCATCCAAGATGGGCCTAGCTTCCACCGGCTGCTAGGAGAAAGATACACCGAATTCGAAGACAAGCTCGATGAGCAGAGCCCCGATATTGCGCGGCAATTATGGCATACTCCGACCGAGCTGTTTCGCCCATATTACGGTGAAGCTATTGCTCGGTATCTGGTCACGAATTATAAATTGACTCTCTACCCATACCACGACTTGACCATCTACGAAATGGGAGCAGGAAACGGTACGCTGATGTTGAATATCCTCGATTTCATCCGTGATACCGACCCGGAAGTCTACCAGCGAACGAAGTTCAGAATCATCGAAATTTCATCCTCGCTGGCGAACCTGCAGCTGAAAAACTTGCAAGACTCGCTCAACAAAGGCGGCCACACAGGGCATGTCGAGATTGTCAACAAATCCATCTTTGACTGGGATGAATATGTGCACTCGCCGTGCTTTTTCCTCGCTTTGGAGGTTTTCGATAACTTTGCGCACGACGCGATTCGATATGACTTTGAGACGGAAATGCCGCAGCAGGGAGGAGTCTTGATTGACAGCGACGGCGAGTTTTGCGAGTACTACAATACAACCCTCGATCCGCTCGCAGCGCGCTTCCTCAGGACTCGACAGAGCGCTGCGCGTCGGCCGTTTGCGATGCCATTGCCATCGAAGCTGAACCGGAGTATACTCAGTTCGTTACCATTTGGAAGACGCGATTTTACGCTGCCAGAATACATCCCCACTCGGCTGCTGCAGTTCTTCGACATCTTGCGCGATTATTTCCCTGCCCATCGTCTGCTGACCAGCGACTTTAGCAGTCTGCCAGATGCAATCCCGGGATTCAACGCGCCTGTCGTGCAGACACGGTATCAGCGCCGTACTGTGCCTGTGTCGACCATATTCGTAAGCACTCTTTGCCTGCTGACTTGTCGTATACTAACCGAACCAAAAACAGGTCCACCAAGGCTACTTTGACATCTTCTTCCCCACCGATTTTGATGTGATTGAGGATATCTACCGTGCCGTCACCGGCAAATTAACATTCGTATCAAGCCATCAGGACTTCATGGAGCGATGGGCTTATATCGAGGACACGGAGACGCAAAGCGGCGAGAATCCGTTGTTGACTTGGTACAAGAACGCCAAGGTCCTGGCAACCGTTTGAGCACTGTCACTTATATCAATAAAGCACATGAGAATGAATATTCTGTGACTGTATTCGATTTATGTATTACCATGCAAAAATCCTTTCTAGAAAAGAGGAGAAAAAGAAAGAACCTCTCTGCCCACCCAAATGTAATAGCCAATGCACTCTAGCCCAACGGCGGGTAATGATTAAGAGCCATGCCAATCGTTTATATCACAGCCGAAAAGAAAAGAAACATTCGAAAGATGATAATGCGAACGAAGAGGAAAGGAGAAAAAAAAATATGTAGCACCGCTATGCACAAGAAAAAGCCCCGTAGTCATGGCCATGGCAGTCCATCACAGCACAATCGCAATGCCACCAACCAGACCCGCAACAACCACCAAAAGGCCATAAAACTGCCCAATCTCCACAAACAATGGACGCGAAGCAGCCCCAGTATGAGCACCCGTCGCAGCAGCAGCCGCAGTACCCCAGCCAGTGTAGATCACATCACCCGGGTTATTAGAAGTCGTCGTGGCGGTGGCAGCAGCGGTGCTTGTGGTGTTGTAGCGAGTTGGGTCCTGGGCACCGCAAGGGTGTTTCTGGACGCAGGCTGCTTGGCAGGTGGAGTCGCCGTTGCAGTTGGTCTGGCACTGCGAGTTATAGGCGGTGCAGATAAAGTATGGGATTGTTTGGGAGTATTCGGAGGCATTTGGGGATTGGCCGTTGCCGCAGACGCAGGAGTAGTCGAGTGTTTTCTTTGGGATCGTTGGTTAGAAAGGCAACTGGCATTGAGTGGGCGATATGGTGAGAGGACTTACAGAGTCGCATGTGTTGCTCTCTGTGGAAGTGCTGTTGGGCAGCTGCATGCAAATCAGAGGGCAGGATGTCTGTTGCTGCTGGCACCATTGGTCTGCATGAGGGGTTCCATTAGCATCTTTGCGCTTCCTTTCACAGTTTTTGAACAGATTCTTACCACGCGTGGCCTGGGGAATGGTGCTGGGATCGATGGTCTGGGTAATGGCCAGACTGGCGATGGACACCAGGACGAAGAATATGTGTGACAGCATTTTGGCTGGTGTCGCTCCGCTAAAGACAAAACGAAGACGATTTAAAAGTTCTGTAATCGAGACGTCAATCAGCGCCCTTATGAAAGTTGAAGGACACGAGGAGAGAAATCAAGAGTGCCGATCAACAGGGAGAAATTTCTCAAGGGGGTGTTTACCTCCGTGGCTGGCCAGGAATGCTTGTCGGGCAAGGGATGTCGCCACAGCACCGAGGTTCTAGATCGAGACAGACAAAAGATGGGACGTATGAATTAATAATTGTCAGTTGTGCAGAAAGAAAACGGTGGAGGAAAACTCATGTGGAGGGTGGGATAAAGGAGGAGAAGAAATAGGAAGCGGAGCGAAGAAGCTGTCAGATTTTCTGTCCAACAGCACCGCCTGGACCAGTCGAACGGCAAGCGGTATTAAAAAAAAAAAAAAAGAAAAGAAAACAAACTAAACGGGGGTTATTGTGTGGAGAGTGACTACGGAGTATCTGCCTCCTTTTTTTGTCCGATTAGATTAGCCCTATCTTTTTACTATCACTATTAGCGCTACAGGCACAAAACCACAGCAAAACAGGAATAGCTACCGCCACACCGATAGCAAATGTCTCAGAGATGCATTAATGCCGTAACGGTTTCTCTGGATGAGGCGGCTCTGGGTGAGACAAGCATGTCAAGTTATCAACATCTCCGCATTCTAAAGCAGTCTAAAAACGCCTAGCAATGCTCTAAGATGCCCCTAATCCGTGTTCCCACCAGAGGCGGCCAGCGTGACCATGGCACCACCGGTGGTTCTTGGCGGCTCCAGAGACTGGAAAATTTACGTCGCTACATTTAACCAGTCTTTCAAAAGAAAATGCATAATTTTTACTGGGTTTGTGGTGTTGTCTCGCTGTCTGAGACTTGATAGGCTTGACAAAAGTTGAGAAAGCCCTAACCCAAGAAAGTTAGCGGATTGTCATGCAGCTGCACCCCAGTCCCTAATGAGCCAGGCCTACATAGAGTCTAGACAAAGTCTATACGTAGTATACTACCTCACTAGCATTCCTTGCTCATCATGTCACTTACAGTCTAGACGAGCCGCGGATGCATGTACGGAGTATTTACTAACGCATATCACAGCCTTCAATAATGCCAACAAATACCTGAATATCATAAATAACTCCAATAGCAATAAATAGTATGGAATGCCGTGCGGCTACTGAAGTTAAAACCTTGGAGCGACCCACGTGGGTGGATCGTGGAGGCGGCCAATGAGAGGTCGTATACATTTTGATCCATGTTCAAGCTGACAGATATAACATGTTTAAACCAATATGACTTTAGAAACGGAATTAATCATTCGTCCCTGTGAAGCGTACTTCTATGAAGGGTTCACCCCTAGCCCTAAGTAAGATGGTTCCACAAAAGCATCAAAAGGGTCAACTTTTCAAAGCAAAGAAAAGGGTGACAAAGTGGTTTACAATCCACCAGCGCTGTCCAAATCCAGGAGAGTTGAGATTGGACTGACTCCTGGGTAGAAGCTTGTCGGCATTTCCGGAATGGTAAAAGAAGTAGTAGTCGGCGGGGGAGTAGTTAAGTCACCGGCCATGGTGGGAAGGGTCCATGTTCTATCTCAAGAAATCAGCAAGGTAGTCTCGAGGAAGTAGTTTGATTGGAAAGAAACATACGGCGTTGCTGTGATGGACACGGTGGATGTGAACGTAGACAAATCAGCAGTGCTGTCTGCTTCCCCCAAACAAGCACCAGATCCATAGGCATTTTCGCAAAGCCAGTATACATAAGATCCGTTGTCTGTCCACATATTGACATTGTCCAGCGTGATATCATAGCATGGGACGTCAGGGTCACATTGCAAGCGAATAGCTGGGCGAGACGGGTCGGAGTTGGTTCCATACCAGTCCTGGGAAATTTGAATGGCACTTAGCAAACAAACACAAATTATAGCGCCGAACACTCACTCGGAAAGTCAGATTTGAAACTTGAACTCCATCGCCACCAGAATCCGAGCCCCAAGCCTCATCGATAGTGAGAGGATAGCTTCCTCCATGGATGATAACGTTCTCCCATAGTACATTGCTGACGGTTCCACTACCATCGTTGGTCTTGAGGAAAGAGGCATCTGCATCATTCATATAGAGATTTCGATAGTGAATATCGGTAATGTTTGTACCGAGACCGAGAGACCCAATAGCCGTGCCGCCGCTCAAGTTGCAGTATATGCTTTCGATCAAAAAGTTGCTTGAGGGTGACTTGACAGTCACACATTCGTCTCCGTTAGTAGCTTCGATATCATGTATCCAAACATTGTCACCCCAAATATCGATAGCATCGGTAGCGCCGATAGCGGTAATTCCTCTGATAATAATATTGTAGATTTCCCCGTTTGAGACCGTGTCAAAGACAAAGTAATAAGACGGAGAATCAACAGCTGCAATACCGTGAACTGAAAAGTTATCCATGTCTTGGAACCTGAATAGACGCTCGCCATAATTTCCGTCTTTGAGGTACTCGTAGCCGTAGCCCTGAACAGCCCCCTTGGAGTTGCCACTAAAGAATTCAAAATCCGAGCATCCTCGGACACTGATCATTTGATCGGTTGTCGGCTGTCCACGCCGGGTGAGAGTCCCATCGAGCTGCACGGCAGACGAGACGCCGCTAGTGAGGCTGATACCATCTTCTATACCATAAGTCCCTGGGGGTATGTAAACCAGCCCGCCGACTTTGCAGTCACTCCAGGCAGATTCAATGGCAGAGCTAGCATCTGATGAACCGTCGTTATCAGCGCCATAGTCTGTGATATCGCATGTTTTGTTCTTCGCCTTGTCTCCGAAAAACACGAGCGGCCCAACTGTGCCGGATAACTGGGCAAAGACGGAGGCTGGCGCCAGGCCCAGGAGAATAAAACCAAAAGGTTTCATATTTGGTTTTAAGACACAAAGAAGATAATGTCGGAAATTGCCGCAAATATAGAAATCTCTTGATTAATGTGAATAAAAATCATCACTCACGGAAGCTCTTATATAATGGCCATTTCGACAAAGAATTCAATGTTCCTGTTCCCAACACAAATTCCGCCCCAGGGAGATTCGGAGACATGGTTAATCATCCGCCAATAAAGCACACAACCGCCTTCGAACGCGTCAGCCGCTGGCCCTGCTCCCCGTTGACTTGCCATGTGTTTTAGGGAGGCTTCGGGGAAATTAATGTCCCCACACAGGCTAACGAAGCATAGCAGAAAGCGATCTACAAGGGCTATCCCGTAGAGGGCAGTGACAAGGCTATGATTCTATAGACGTCGCTGATAATTGCACCGAATTTATGAACGGGGAAATGGAAGATATCAAATGATTCAGGGCGAAAATGTGTCTATTGATGCATGGCTACGATCGCATGGACCCTCGCGTGCTCTCTTCTAAGCTCGCTTCGGCAGTCTGAATAACCGAGGCGGGGATGTATGCCATGTTAATCATGGAGAATCTGGGGAAACCATCCCTGTTTTTGTGTTTGTTCCTCTCATCCGAAAGGGAAAAAAATATCTCGCTCTATGTCTCCGGTGATTATTTGAGTTTTGCCCCTAAAAACAATATCCGAAGCAGACTATAATATCGTATGACGTGAAAGTGCGGTTGGATGAGGAGAAGAGGAGAAATTCCTGCTTGGTTTCTCCTTAATGTAGAATGTCAGGACTTCTTTTTTGGGCGGCTTCCAGGAGATACTGAAGAAACAAATGACTCCCCTTGGAGTGCTAGAAAGCCTCTCTCCACCCTGAAGAGTCCAACATGATTTTGAGAAACAAAAACATCGAGGAACTCAGAGGTTTGCACAGTTAGCAATTACAAAAGCCTCCACCATGTATAGCTCTATTCTGCTTGGGACATTCACTGCTCTATTGTGCCCATCAAATGCGACCCCTCTGGCTAAACGGGCTACCTGGCCAGGATTTTCAAGAATTAAAACTCTTTTTGTCTTGTGAGTGGTCTCTTCCAATACCATTTACCGATACACCCGCTAAGGAAATCTTAGCGGAGACTCGTACTCTCGCACCGGCTTCGACGTCAATGGTACTCAGCCGTCTACATCCAATCCCCTTGGAAACCCTGCGTATCCTGGGGATACGAGTTCGAACGGCCCCAATTGGGTGGAGTATCTTACTCTCTCCTACAACTCTTCCCTCCTGTTCACGTACAACTTTGGCACCAGCGGCGCTACTCTCAACTCTAGTATTGTCGCTAGCGATAGCCTCAGCGTGCAAGATGAGCTGAATGAGTACTTCCTTCCTCTATACGCCGACTCTGATGTCTGGGATGGCGATACTAGCCTTTTCGCTGTGTGGGTTGGTATCAACGATATCAACAAATCCTACACATGGGAAAATGTAACAACAGTCACCTACGAAACCATCTTTGAGCAGTATCGCGCACTCCTTGATACATTGTACGAAAGCGGCGCAAGAAACTTTTTGTTGGTTAATGTTCCTCCTATTGATCGTGCCCCCGTCACAACGGGCTTTAGCACCTCAACGACCAGAGTGCCCCTGTGTCATGCAGCAATCGAAAATTGGAACTCACGACTTGACGCTCTCCATTCAGACATTGGAAACGCCCACAGTAACGCTACTGTGTTTTACTTTGACGCCAATAGGCTTTTTGATGATGTCATTGATGACCCGACCAAGTATCGGGACACTGCTATGTACAAGAATACCACGGGTTATTGCGAAGCTTATGCGAAGTAAGTTTTGTCTAGGTATTCTAGAGTCGAAGATGTAGTTCCTAACTTGTTATAGTGGAAGCACGAATGAGAACACTACTAGTTCTGACTGCGCGTACCCCGCAAACGACTATCTTTGGCTCAACTCTCTGCACCCAACAACGCCGATGCACAACTTTTTGGCTGCGGAAATAGCAGGAACTTTGAACGACTAGAGGTCACATCATGGGACAATGTGACAGAAGGTAGCCAATTATAGACTAATATTAATCTGCCAGGAAAAATTCCGGTTAATCGCCAGGCTTCAGAGCTGTCAGTGTGTGCTATCGTTTTACTAGTGTTCCTTTAGATCCGGCTCATTTTCTAACTGCTACATCATTGGATAATAATACGAAGTACGGCTATTCGTTTTATCGAGCTAGGAACTTCGCTTATTCGCTGACTTGTAAGCGCGGTGAGAGGGGCCGAAACGTAGAACCCGTAATTTCTGCATTTGGTAATTTAGGGTCGACGAGCCATCACCGTTGACTTGAACGACAGACTTCGTAATAAGTTCGTACAGCAGCTGACAGTCTGACAGTTCTCCACCACCTTGGTCAACGTTCAACTACATTTTAGCTACCTCACAGTTTCTCCACCAGTGACACGCTGTCATTCTGAAGAAAAGAGATCTTTAACCCTCGGATGAAGTTTTTTACTCTGACTTGTGGCTGATTGTCTCGGTATGCAATAAGCCGACCGGAGAACAGAGATGTTACCATCAAACTAGATTGTATATCTCTCGAAAACTCGGTTCAACTATGTCGTATTAAGCACAGAAGATGAGGATGTAATCATACCTTTTGCGAATGGATCTGATAAGCTGGCAACTCCTGACATCTGGAATTGAATATGCCTTCCGAGGATACATGATGGACAATGATACATAAAAAAAAATAAAGTTCGTAGATTGGAAAGAGGAAAGTTTTCTGGCACACCCTTATGGCACAATACCTTGCGCAAGTCACGTCCATGAGTAACCAGTTCTGCAATGCTAAGTGCCACATGAGTGGCCAAAGTCAAGTTACATTGCATGGGACAAATTGGACTATCAGCCTGGTCGCTTTGCTTCAATTGCCGCTGGTTGCTTGGCGGCTATTGATACTTTCATGCCACTATGACCACAAAAGATGGTACATCTGTTGATAAATTAAACTTTTGCGCGAATTGAATACGTTAAGTATTTTCTCAACTACATGTATGCATATCACGTTATCAAACTATGTTAAATTGTTCATCACTTGGAGATTGATCTATACAAAGACCATCATTTGCACCTACCAGAGAAGCATATAGAGCTGTATAAATATATATGTCTATTATTCAAATAGGGGACCAACTACTCTGCAATTATTAATAATTATATCTACATCAACTTACCCTGTACAGACCCCATATACGCCACAACTATGTCAGTTGCCGAAGCATGGTAGACGTTTAATCATTTCAGGCTAGCGGCCGAAGCTAGCGCAGACCTTGTCTTGACCCGCGCAACGAACACGCACGTGCATTGACGCCCCCCATGCACCGGCCCGCTTTACCTGCCTCGCCCTCGATCAAACCCTCGTGCTGTGTGTTCGTCTGGCGAGCTAGGCGCATTTCAATATCCGTCGAATTCGGCCCTTTTTTCTGATGGATGGAGCATGCAATCGATGAGGAGAGGGGTCCGACCGATCCTCCCGGCGCGGAATCGGTGCCAACCCCGATGATTAACCACGAGAGCAGCAGCCAGCGCCTCGATGCCTTGACGATCGCAGAGTCCATTTCCAGCGGTGTCAGCGTGTCCAACGTCCCTCGTCCTCCGCCTCCTCCTGTTCAGTCCGCAATTGAGCCGCGCACAAAGGCGGAGCGACCTGTGTCTGGCGTCGTGCCGCCGTACTGGCGACATCAGCGGAATTTTTCGCGCGCATCCCTGGCCTCTACAAATACCGTGCGGAGCTCGAAACCTGCTATCACCCTCGAAGATCATACCGCAGATCCAGACTCGGAGACAACGCGCGGGCTATGGGCGAAAAGCGTCACTATTGACGAACATGTCGTTGTGTCGGGTCGGACGGGGGTGGGTGCGTATGTTGTCTGGCTGTGCAATGTGCAGACACTAGACGTGAGTTGCTCTCTTATATAGCCGTGACGGTTCTTTAAAGATGCTGACAGCGAGGGTTTTTCCAGGGCGGCCCGATGATGATTCGCATGCGATATTCTCAGTTCGACGAGCTGCGCGAACTCCTGATGCGAGCGTTTCCCCATGCAAAACACGCCCTGCCGCCCTTGCCTCCGAAAAGTGCGCTGTTCAAGTTCCGTCCGAAATTTCTCGAAACCAGACGCGTCGGCTTGCAATACTTCCTTAATTGTGTGCTGCTCAATCCTGAGTTTTCTGGGTCGCCGGTGCTGAAAGATTTTTTGTTTTCGCACATCAACTGAACGGTCGACTTTTTGTCATATTTACCGTCAAAGAAATTAAACATTTATGTGTCATATCAACGCCATGTGTTCACTATTCACTATTTATTTTCACCATCTATTAGCCGAATTGATTACATGCATGCCTTAGTGTACAGTTCCCATCTCCGACGCTTGATTGAAGCAAAACAACTCCGAATAGCGCCGCTGCTGGAAAGATGATTCTATAAAAAAACAAAACACGATAAAGGAGAGAGAGAGAGAGAGAGAGAGACCGACAGCCCTGTTAGAAAACCTAGACCAATATCTAAGCTTCTGCTGTGACCGTTGTTACCGCGGCGCCGCCAGCAGTGGCGGCAATGCCTATATCATCTGGGCTTCGCGGACTAGGCATTGTCGAGTTGGATCTGGAAAACTTGTTCTTGAGATCAGACAAAATAACCTTTCTAATGGAAATGTTGGCCATATGCGCCATGGCTGCCATATCCTTCGGACCAGGGGTCCCAGACGGGAAAATCAGATAGAGACCAGACCCTTGATTTTCATCGGGCCGCCATTTATCGTGATACGCCTTCTTCCCAGTAATGGGGAGACGGGGATAGGTATGACGGTAGACTTTGCGAGTGATGCTTTCAATGAGGCCGGATAAGCCGGTGATCTCGCCGAGTTCTTCGCACGGCTCGAAGCCAAATGATAAATAGTCGATACCTGCTTGATTGAGCAGAGACATGGCAGAGAAGATGAGCAGATCAGATATGCCCTTGGCGGCGTGTGGCGTGGCGATGCACGGGTCAATGTGATAGCCGTGGTTTGCACCGATCATGCGAAGGGCGGCGAACCCATTAGCGACTCCGTCTGGACCGCGGGTGTAAATGTATGTCATCAATTGCGGAAGCGAAAAGGGGTCATAGACCGTGATGAAGGCTTGTGTTTCGCGTGATGTGTTGCGTTCTTCGCGCCAGGCGTCATAGATTCCGACGAGTTCGCGCTGCAAAGCGGGGTCTTCACCTTGAGAGGGTATGTAAACACCGAGAGTAACGCCGCCCTTTGTGGGATTGAGTAGTTGTCTACTTTGGGTGACGATTCGCTTGCCGGTTTGTTCAAGGAGGACGGGGTTGGTCAGTGGATTGAGAACACGTTCGGTGCCGAATTGAATGGTTGCCCAGCCCTTCTCCCGAGCATAGGCAGTAAATGTGTCACTGGCACCCATGAATGAGATTCCCCAGCCAAAGCTCTTTCGGTACTTTTTGAATTCAGCCAGCAGGGGAGAATAATGCTGTGGTTCACAGAGAGGGTCGCCGGCCACGATGGCGATGTCGTTGCGCACTTTGAAATACAGCGCTGCTGTATGAGCTTTGTTGATGAAGAAACTATAGCTTTTGTCCAGAATCCCCATGTGCGACACACGACCGTGCTTAGCAAATAGTCTCTCCAGAGCTTTCATTGCTGCAAAGTCCTCCAGTGTGAAAATCAACCCGGTGGTACGATATTTCTTGTCCATTATGCGATTGATTTCCGTATCGGCCGATGCCGTTGATGTGGCTGATTCCGACGAGGAGTCGGAAAGATGCGAGAGGTTGGAATTTGATGCGCGGGGAAGAGGCTTGCGTTTGACAGAAAAGACTGGCTGTTGCTGGTCGTTGACAAGGGTCGACGCGTTGCTACTCAGCTCACACGTTGTGGAAACTCTCCCGGACGTGACATCGTCTGCCTTGTCCATGACGCGCAGCCGATTGACCAAATCCAGCGTGTCTCCAGCGACTTGTTTGCTTGGAGATTGCAGCTTCTGTGCCATGGACTGGCCAACATCTTGGAACAGGCTGGTGGGCTTTTTGGCTGCTTGTTCGGGGGCGGCCGCTGATGGGTCATTTTTGCGCTGTTCTTTCTGCTTCTTTTTCTCGGCTATCTTGCGCTCTTTCTTGGCCTTCTTTCTGGCTGCTTTTTCATCGACAGACAGCTTTTCATCGACTGCCAGGTTCTGGCTCTCTGGAGGAGACGACATTGTGTGGGTTTTTGCGGCAAGTGGAAAGAAGAAGTGTGAGGAGGATTCGCTTGTTTAAAAAGGAAGTTGCGTGTGACGACGGGGGCCGAGAGCAAAGTCCGAGTCAAGGATGCTTAGGTCACAGATTGTCTAACCAGTGTCAATTCTGAGTCATTCCACGTACGGCGAGTGGGTGAGTGAAAGATACCGGTAGCCGATGGACTGGCACTCAGACTGATGAAATTGAGGTTGTCAAAGCGGCCAGACTGATATTTTATGTTGCCCCTTCTTCCCAGGTCGTGCTGGCAGTGGAGATGGTAAGGGACAAATGATGAGCGAGTGATATGACGCCTTGGGTGTCTGATCACCAGGCAGCGAAGTTTCCAGCCAGACATCGCTGCGGCTGCTGTGGTCGGCTTCCTGTTTGGGACTAGCGCCATTGTCCACCCATAAATAGACTTGTTAATCGCATGTTTATTGGCTGCGTCGACTGGACGGGGGCGATCGCTTCCCGTACAGCCTGTTATTGGCTGACAGTATGGGGCTCCGAAAAGCTTAGTTTGTGGGGGGGTTTCTTATTCCAGATGTCTCGTATTACATATGGATGCCTGAATGTTGCGGCTGAGATGTGGCGCTGCTCGCCTTCGGGTATCCTCGCTATAATAGGGTGGACACTTGAAAACCACGAAACGATTTATGAAGAAACATCAGTCTTCTTCTCAGCTGAGACCGCGTCTTCAGTGTTTGCTTGCAAATTCTCATACATTAAATATCCCTCAAAACAGTTAATTGAATAGGCGGTTAACTTGCTTATATAATATCTTGCTTGCGGCTGGGGACCAATTTATATGAAAGCCATGTAGAAATCGTATTTACTTATACTACTTGACAAAACTGATATTTTAGGTTCTTTCTTACATAATGTGGTGGAAAAGATGAACCCCGTCGTAGTGGCGAGTGTGAGTTGCAAGGTGACGCGTGTAGAACCGTCATCTCAATCGCTGCGAGAAGGAGCCCAATGCTCATATAAACCAATAGAAAGAAAACTCGCACAAGAATCTCAAATGACAATAACGTTCATTTCAAAAACTATCAACTTCCATGATTTTCTGACGCTCGAGAACAACCGGCACATAAGACCAACGGCCAACGCCGGTGGCGGAAAAACCGGCTAGCCGGCCAATGTGGTGGTTTTACCACCACAATATGTAGTGCTACATATGTACATGGCTTCGATGTTACTATTTGAAGTTGAAGTCTGTCAACTTTTCAATGTTAATTCCTCGTGGTGCAGCAGGGATAACTATATCTAGATGCATAGGTGTGTGTGTTGCCTGTGGGACTGGAGGAATAAAAGTTTATACCACTAGACATTTCCACCATGTGACAGAACATTTGAGGGTATAAAATAATGAACCCTTTTAAGCAACATTGTATGGCAAGACTCAAAAAAAAAAAATAAGAAGGATCTCATAGTCAGGTCTTAAGTGTCTAACTAGACGAACCGGCTGCATGTAAGCGCTTAAGATCGGTGGTATAACCTCGATAAATCGACTTGACCGAAGCTTGGAAGTTTGGATACAGAATCTTGTGGGAGGACCGCTTCTACATCTTGCGTCCTTTTCCCTTTTTTTTTTTTTTTTTTTTTTTTTTTGCAAGCACGTACCAAACGGTTGCCCGAGGCAGATATATAACCATTGAGCAATTTTGTATGGGATTTTATTTTGACATGACGTTTTGTAGCATATGACCAGGTGTAGTTTATAGAAATGTATAACAGCATAAAAAAGATATAATATAGTTAATCAGTTTAGACCAATATCCCTAATCAAGGATGACGTATAGCGAATCATCGTTCAGTTGAAACATAGATCGGAGAATGCGATTCGTGATACGTTGGAACTTTCCTGAGCCGGCGCAATATCAACCAATACATGTACAGTTAAGCTACAACGGAACCAAATTGTGCACCTGATTGATCAAAATTTTTCTAGGCTACTGGTTTCTAGCCACTAATTATTACTCTGTACTCCTTCTTTGAGGGCCAATTTCCCTTATAGTTGCAGCGCTAAAATAGCGTTTTCCCGGCATTTACGACGGTACTTTTGAGTACTGGCGCCATTTGAATCCTTTATTCACCCCCGGTTATTAGTATAGCGTGTGCATTTTCAAGATAATAGTGCTGACTGTACAGAGTATTGCAAATAATTATTTCCAGTCGATCATTCCATTCTCTTTTGAAGCTCTAAGGCAGCATTTCTGAGAAATGGCGGCGAATTCAGCGATTTAACCAGTGCCTTGATGAATTCTCAGCCTGTCGGACTTTAGAGCCCAGACATGGTGGCGCTAATTCAAGGGCACGCGGATCCTCCTGCGCCCTCCTCTTCCAGGGTCCGTACATTCCTTTGCATTCGGGTACCCCGAAAACGGGGAGATAAAGTCTTGGACTTGGCGCTTTTATCTCCTCCATAAAGTATGTTAATATAGGTTATGATAGCGGTGTACTAAATCCATCGCCCCATTTCAAAAGAATATAAATTTACGAGTACTGCCATATTCATTGCATCGACTGGAATGTTTCCTTAAACATTCATCTCTGACAAGTCCTACACCCAACTTTATAAAAGGTATGTAGCTAACTACTTCAATATTACAGTAATTTTTTTTTTTGTCACAGTACGAGATTATAAACAGTCAAAATAATAAGTTCTAGTTTCCTATACTATCCAAAATGAGATACACCGCTGTGTTGGCCTCTATCATTGCCGTCGCCGTGGCCGACGATTTTGGCCTCTGGAGTCTCTACTGCGGCTCTTCTGTAAGATATCCCATTCATCTTGAGGACCGTGACACTAATGGTGGTCTTTTTTTTTTCTTGCCCTATAGTGCTCCGACGGAACCTTGATCGGCAGTGGTGACCTCGACACCAACATTACCAACTTTTGCACCAGCCTGGGCGCTACTTACGACTTTTGCCACCTTGAGGTGGAACGGTACCCAAATATGTACCGTGCTGTTCTTTCGTCAGACAGTGCCTGCAGTGACAGCACAAACCCTATCCTTAGCGGTGGAGACTGCACAAGCGCTGGAAGCTGGGCAAACTACGAGATCTACTACTATGCTTAAGCAATTTCTATGGAAGATTCCACACACCAGTCTCATTTGATGCAGTGTTGAATTGTGGAACGAGATATTATTGGACCATATGAGTCTTGCTTAGTTTGATATGAGGAAAACAAGTAACGTATCAATATATGTTACTTCAAGTTTTGGATTTCAGAATGGCAAAAGTTATGACTTTCACGAAAAGATACATCGAAGTTGCAATGCCCTTCATGAAGATATACACGGTCCACTAAAAAATAATAAACTGGCCTAAAAAACTTATTTCGGGTCACAAATTTCCCTTCAGGTCGACAAAGAATTTCTTCCTCGTATATTATTGGATAGTTTTTTAACTAGTTTTCTAACCAAACTTAACATCAATATGCTCTTCCGCACCAGGCGCTCCTCAAATAGCCTTGTTTACAACCCCCATTTTATTGATGTATCTCTAGCAGAGACGTTCACTCAAAATAACTCGCGTTGATGATAAGATGCCACGTGAATTATCAGTTTCCGCATCCGGTCTTTTGTCGCTTTTTGTGGCACTTGGAATCAGATATTTCATAAGGACGTCCCCGGCAAATTCCTTTGAACCCCTCCGCTGCGCCGCCCTGCATAACAAGACCTTATCTTTCATCGCCACTGACGCGAGTGAGAATCACAACAACCGTCTTGTACACAAATTTTTTTTATAGCCTACGGGGAACATGCGCCCGTGTGCGAGACCGGTTGTTGGAGCAAGCCATCACGTTCTTGGAAAATAGTGATGTTTTGACCAAAGACAACATATTCGATCCAGCAAATTTCACTCCTTTTTTCGGCACGCCAGACACAAGATCCTTTGGTTCAACAAGGTAATAATGTTTCAAAAACATACAATGACGCCATTCTTCCCGGGGAGGCTGTACTTTGATATGGATATCAACTTGTGCACTATGTTTCCGGATGACAATGGTGGTAACGCATGGCCGGATCAGTGGTATGCTCCTATTAAATGTGTATTTAGGTACCTGCTTGAACGAGCTCTAAAATCTTACTTGATCATCTATGAAGACGGCAAATTTCTTCCCACCTACTACCAGGAAGGATTTCGTGACGATCGGTTTATAAAAGGTATTTACCATCCTCGGATCAGAACCGAAACTTGAAAGCGTAAGGCAATCTCATGAAAGCCATTCAAGAAAGATCATAGGGGTGTTATATAACCGAGAAACTCCTGGTAGATATGAGCGACTCTTGGATGAATTTGGGATCCGCGGTTTCTATCGAGACTTTCTCTTGAATGCCTGACGAGCCAGCTTTCATTTTATTGCACCAAGACTCCGATTGCCCGACTCGAAATGACTCGAGAGACCCTCACGGCAAATTACGGCAGTGAAAGATACAAACTAGTTCGGGAAGAGGACCTTGTCCAAGATATCAACTCAGACGACAACTCCATTGTTACCGGAGAGCCAATCTCACATTTTTGGGGGTCACCTGTGACATAATGGGCCAATGGTTGACTGCAAGTGATGCTCGTGCTCTGTAGTTATCTGTTCAATGTCATCTCTGGACTCTATATGTGGCCCGACGATGTCTCTACCGATTCAATTCGTCTTATAGTCCCATATACCATCGGCCAAAACGGATCTGTTGTTGATGGAAACCCGGGGCGGCCCGATGTTCAGAATGATGGCATTTATCAACGTGGAGAATGTCTTTTTTTTTCGTGCAGACATGGCCTGTGTTTGTTCACTATACTGGATAACTGGACCAAGCGTGTAAAATCAGGCCAGTGGACAGTTGGCTGGAATGGGGTTAAAGGCAGAATCAGTGACTTTAAAAGAGCAGATACAGCAGTGGAAGGAGAGCAGTATTGCATTGGGGCTTGTTTTGATGAAGATTTATAGAGTTGACCGTTGGATTAAACGAATATTTAATTACACAATAAATCCTGGTCCTAGATATACCTTTTTCATCTTTTCGATAGAACCAGTTAAAACCGGTCTTCCTCAAGTGCAGTGTAAGCTATAGTTATACATTAATATTCCATAGTAGCCCTTAAAAGGGCTTCCAAAACGAGAAAAAAGGGAGAAGTTGAATAATTCACAACTACCATCCCCTGTACTTTACCTGTGCTTGAAATCTCAACCTTAGCCAACCACACGGCTCAAGAATTTCCTTCAGAACTGGCTTCCACCAATGTTCATACCCATCAGATATCACCATTGCTGATGCGTACTCGACATATTTTGGGAAAAAACCACTGTGTTCCCAATCTACAATACCAGTGAGTTTGCATTGATTCACATCCACCATAATATTGCGTGCCACAAGGTCGCCATGTGTTAATACAAACTTGCCTGATTCAGGTGATGATTCCCGCATCTTTGGAAGAAGACACTTCCATAATGAGCGATAAAACGAGGATCTTACACGATCAAGACACCAGTTATCAAAATCCTCCTCCGAGTTGAACGGGCCCATGGATTCAAATCCCAAGCCAAGCCGTTCGTAGAAGTTAGAAGTCTCGCGATGACCGATACTTCCAATATACGGCTGAGTGCAAGTTTGAAAAAGCTGTATCTGCCCCTTGAGTTGTTTTTTAATGGAATTTTGTTGCTCCTTGCTCATCGTGTGCCACACTTTGTCAAGAGAGGTCCCCTGGACGAGATCGGTGACGATGACAATATGGTGCTCCCCAACTCGATAGCAGCCGCGATAGTGAGGGACCCGAAGGTTTGGCTGCTCGGACACATGCTTGATTATGCGAGATTCCCGTCTTATAGCCTTTTGGATCGCCCGAGGCTTGATCTTGACGGCAACGACGTCTCCAGAAGTCGTTTTTGATTCGATGACTCTATTTCCAAAATAGTTGTACAGTTCACGGCTGTGGAACGGGTCTTCTATTTCTTCCGTCTTTTCGTCTGCCATCCTGTTCTCTTCCTCATCTTTTATTCGTTCGGTCGACATGCTGCGTTGATAGGAGTGGAGATGGGTGAATATCGTGGATCTGTGATCAGCGATCAGCAGGAAGAAACAGTACACAGCCACTAAGAAGAGGGCAATGTCTTGGCTAAGCAAAGCGGGACCGCATTTAGTAAGTTTCGTGCTACCACCCAAGGGTCGCATTTAATTCTTAGAGACATAATACATAGAGAGACCAGTGGCCATATGTCACTTTGCCGGAATGATTGCCGTGATCCACGCTTGGTGTTTCATTTACAAGGTTTTGTGGGGCGACGTAAAAGACTGACACTCTATACCACCAAAACCTATTCTGCTTCGGTTAATCTTGCCACGAAAGTTAATGAAAGGGTCATTTCGATAAACGATCAAACTGACATGTACGCCGTACTAGTTGACACACTGGCCCCAGTCGGATATCCCGAGTAATGCTTGACTGGTTTATCCTCAGGGCAATTTACCGAATTGCACGTCCTTACACGGTGGAGGATGTCTTGGAGAGACCCAGCAACCAAGTACTATAAATGCACTGCACCTCTTCGATCATATTACTAGCGGACACGCTCTGCTTATCTCCAACAATGTAAAATCAAAGGATCCCTGCACTGATGATCGAACTTCGCGGCCCCAGAAGCAAGTCCGGGATGTGGAGAGCGCCCGTCCGAGCGCCACTCGGAAAACCCGATGGAGAACAGAGATAACAATAGGGGCTAATAATAATAATAAATCTAAGAAGCTGGAGAAAAGGAAAAGCGGAGGTGGAAATGCGGGGTAAACTCAGTGCCATTCGACTATTTTTGTTGTTCTTCTGGGAGTTGTCTCGCTGTTGAATTCAATAATATATTCATCTGTTTTGCTCATTGAGCATAAAATCATTGTTGGCAACGTTGATCTCCTCCTTCATATTTGCACGGAGTGTCTAGACAATATTAAATAATGGGTTTTACCCAGTGCACAGCTGGTGATCCAAAGGTAGGTAGACTTTCACTCTTCAAGAGACTCCAGTTGACACCATTTCGCACAGTACTGGCCAGCGTACATACGACACTTGGCTCTGTTCAATGTTTCCGCTATGGTGTTTCTTGCCAACATGTACGCCTCTGGCATTGCAACAGGTTTTAGCGAGCTAGGCATGGAATTCCGGGTTGATTCCAGTCAGTTGGGAAAAACTATAGCGTACACTGTTCTGGCTCAAGGCGCTGGAAACCTCTTATGGACTCCAACATCAATATGCTTGGGAAAGCGACCGACAATAATCGCCGCTCTGCTTGTTTTTCTGGCCGCTACAATTTGGAGCATCAAAGCCACCAGTTTCAACAGCCTTCTTGCTTCTCGAGTAATTGGCGGGTTTGCCGGCGGCAGTATTGACTCTCTAGGACCCGCCATTGTTTCCGGTAAAGCGAATTGTTCAAGGGGTGAAATCAATTGTTGACCTATATTTCGTTTTAGATCTGTACATGGAACGCTATTTTGCCACTGCTATGGCCGTGTTTTCCTTTTCGCTGTCGGGAGGGTCTCAGATTGGGCCCGTGATTGCTGGTTTTTTGATCCAAGCTCGAGGGTGGAGATGGTTTTTCATTCTGTGCTCCATTCTCGTCGCCGTCAACTTGATCTCGGTTTTATTATTCTTTCCGGAGACAAACTATCGCCGTATTTTTTACGACGATGAAACTGCCAATGAGGCGGATAAACAGACCTCTCAAATGATCGAGTTTCAAGAAGAACTTGGTAAAACTGACTCGATACCAAGAAGTTCTAGTCTCACAAGGCAATACGCTGGGTTATATTGGAAAGACCTTGTGGATTTCAGAAATAGAGGAGTTGATGAGAAAGGGCTCTATGGCTGGCCGCGACAGTTTTCACTCCCGTTTCGCTTTCTTTTGGTGCCTCAGGTTCTCTTTGCGACACTCTCATATGGCATATTCCTTGCGGGGTGAGTACTTCAAGAAGTCCTTGTGTTGCATTTTGCGTGGATCACAAATTAATCATTGATGTCCAATATACTTTAGAGTTGTCATGATATCGACAATATCGCCCCAGCTTCTATCTCCTCCTCCGTACCTCTTCACATCATCGGCAATTGGTCTTTTCTCTCTATCGTCCTTTATAGGCATAGTTGTTGCATATCCCATTGCAGGTCCCCTAACCGATTCTCTTTCACGCGTCTTGGGAAGGAAGTATCATCCAGAGACTCATGTACCTGAGGATCGTTTGCCTGCTTTAGTCGTACCGTTTATTATTGCACCACCGGGTCTCCTTGTCTTTGCTTATGTTATAGCCAATCAAGGAAGTGTTTATGCCGCGGCAACAGGCTTTGCTATGCAAGTCTCTGGGCTAGTCCTGGTTCCATCTGCAGTCTTATCGGTTGTTGTCGATGGATGGCCCGAAAGTGGTTCGGAAGCATTGGTGCTTATCAATGCGGGCAAGAATGCCATTGCCTTTGGCCTAACACTCAGTTCGTCGGGCTGGTTGGCCAGCGAGGGGCTTGTCAAGATGTCTTGGGAAATGACTGCTATTCAGTGGGCAATTCTGTCTTTGGGTGTCATAGTTTATTTCTTGGGCCCATGGGCAAGAAAGAAAACAGCGTGGCTGCTGTAGGCTCTAAAGAGTCAACTGGTACCTTGATACCATTGGAATTTGTTATTATTAGTGGGAAACTTAAACATTGATTATTTGAAATTTTATAATCAATTGGTCAATCAGAAAAATTCAATAATTGGACTCTTTGTGCAGTTCAAACCAAACGTCAATCAGCGGCTGGCCTTCAAAGATCAACTCAGTGGGGGATATTTTAGAGACGTAAATCCAACATTTAATCACTCAAAAGTATAAATAGTCAATATGGAGACGTGTTGTTTAATATTTTTTAGTAATTGACAATAACATATGATTCGATCTTGTATATTTGCAAAGGGTGCGTGGGACATTGCATGCTGGATCGTATGGAGTGAATACTCGAGGATTTGTGGTCTACTGCATGTAATTCAAAATAAAATGCATTATTGTACATAAAAAACCCGAGACAACCACTCTTCAATGCACTTGGGCGTTATTTAAAATGTTCTTCATCTGATCATACAAACCCATATCCTCCTTCGTCCACCGCCGCCTGTGGGGGAATACCTTCCGAAGTGCAGTGACGCAAGGAATCAGTGGCCGGTAATATTCGGTAAAATACTCATTCGCGGATCGCACGAAATCGGCCTCATCTGATATCTCGCCTTTCTTCATACTGGCTAACTCCTCTGTGTCCACGAGCCGGTCGAATGCCCATATTCTCATGAAAGATCCACACAATGTGAAGCCCAGTACGAACCGACGTGTATTTTGAGCAGCCAACACTTTCCTAGCGTATCTACTGAAATCGAGCCACGCTTTGGAAGCGGTGTCGGCTGTCGGATTGCTTTTTAACTCACCGGGATAAAGAATTTGTGACCACTGACATTGGGTGGTTTTATCAGCAGTGGCATCACTCACAAATCCAATGTCTAGCTCCCGATCTGCTGTAGATCCTTGGATGGGTTTGTTAGGCTGTGCTAGAGGCCTACGGATTTCGTCGACGTAGGGTTGTATTGTGCTGACATTCTCGCCAGTGTTTCGTTGAAATCTGCAAACCAACTTAGAACATCCTCTTGGTTTGCATCTCTCGACCATCCTTTCCATACATTGGCAAAAAGGGCATCGGTACCATCCGTGCATCTTTTGAAAACCGTGTTGGATGCTGTGGAAGGCCAGCGATACCCCCGAAAATCGTTGATCGGGAATCAGGGAGTCCAGCGTATAGAGGCCCAAGTTATGACTTGAGAACTCTGTCGATGTCATGGCGGTGTTCAGAAGAATTGGCAAAGCTGCTCGTCTTGTGAAGCCATGGCGTTTGTTGGAGGGAGGATGTAATCGGTCGAGGGGGGGAGTGAACTCGATGACTGCATTGTAGATACAATCCCAAATATCGCTGTCAGACTTGCGTGCAAGAACTGCATTTAACAAAGGTGATATGCGGGGAAAATCGAATGTTTCGGAGGCAGCCACGGATATCAATTCCCGGAGATCCTGTTGGAGGGTTCCATGACTTGTGTTCGATGGTAAGATTCCAGATGCCGAGATATTTCGCAAAGCGAATGTAGGTCAAATGTGAGATTTTCAATATCTGTAAGATAGTTAGACCAAGTATGAATATAGTAGTCCCAGCGTCCTTCCCTTCCTGTTTGAAATGATCGAACGGGTTTAACGTGGAACATAGGCTCCTGGCGACACAAATTGAGTTTACTGATGCCTGGAAGGCATAGAGACAATTACTAATAGGATTGGCTTCTACCATATCTCGGAAATTGGTAGTCATTGTGATATTTGCGATGCATGGTGCTGGTGATTAAACATATGATGTTGCTTTGTTACAAGGGACAAGGCAGTGCCGCACTTGTCGGTGAGACGCGTCTCGGAAATACATTCTGTCGAACCACCGTTCCGGACGGCGAATTAGCATGAATGCAACTAAATACAGAGAGAATTTCTCTCCTTAGCATGTCAGCAAGGTCAAACAGAGGTCAAGCATTTCCGATGACCTACTCGCTTTCGCGATTGTATTTGCTATTTTCTTTCGCCAGGCAATGAATAGCCAAGTCTAACCAATCCTATACTCAAATAGCCGACGCAATTAAAGTGAAAAATTTTTCTATTTTATTTTATGTAACTTATCAAGGTAATTCCAGTAGTCTAAGAGGATTTTTATCGTCTGAAAAAGAGTCATGCCCTTTTGTAGATTAGATGTGAGAATTGCTAGATTCAGAGAGAGATCTTGCACAGTTGATGGTTCACAATTGGAAAAGGTATAATAATGAACCTTAAAGCCTCAAAATAACCTCTCCCTCTCCTATCGGTCGTTGAAAACCTTGTATATACATTTCAAGAACTTCTTCAGTAACATCAAACGCGGAATCTGCATCTTTTCTCTCCCCAATTTCTCTCTGGTGGTTTCTCTCCTTGACCCTCCTCTTGATTTCATCATATTCCACATCCATATACACAAGAATCCATCTACCACCGTCCCTTTCAATTAATTGTTTCCATTCATCACGGGTTTCCTTAAATGCGAATGAGAAATCGAGGATTACATAGGGGGGTGGGCCACCATCGACTTTCGCCGACGAGCGAATAATATTCCCAAGTTGTTGGCGTAGGGAAGACTCTGCTTCGAGCTGGTATGATTCGTATTTTTCGGCTGGGTAGTCGATTTTGTAGAGACCATGGTGTGCGTGTACGTACGAATCAATGGATAGGCGTGTTAACGTGGGGTGGTTTTTAACCAAGGTATGGGAGAGAGTTGATTTGCCAGATCCTATGCCCAGCGATTAATATAACAATCATAAATAGATTCCACGTATTACGCGATATATTCTTACCTGCTATTCCACAAGTCATGATTACCACCGGCTGCGAGTCATCTTGGTTGTCGAAAATAAGTGATTCTAGTTGTTTTATGCTGGTGACGAGCGGCGAGAGTGACATCTTTGGTAATATTTTCTTATTTTGTTACATCAAGTCTTAGAAGGACCACAATTGCACTTATGCATGTTTCCTCATAATCACAGCTGGATAAGGCTTTTGAGATGAACAATAGAGCTTGAGGGCTGAGAAATGTATTTGAAGATAATCTCTGAGCAATGACTCATACATGGTATGCCTACCAAGCTAGCCCCACTATATATACTTACAACCAATCTCGTATTTCTTTTGATTATTTCTCACTAGTATAATGCTGTTTTATTGAAAATAAAAAGAAAAAAGTATAAGGTTCGACAGATCCCTACAGCAAGTCCACTTATTACCTTATTAGTTCTCTTTGAACGGAATGATTTCAAACATCACAAACATAAGTGTGCTCACGTGTAAGTCGCTAGTGGCAGTTGATAGTACTACGTACATCTTTCTGCGGTTATAAATTTCTTAGTGGTAATTTTGCTAGGTTAAAATGACTTTATTATTTGTCGTAATAGATACATTGAAAGGTTAGGTGATGCGATGCACAATTTTTGTGTATATGCGAAAGAATCACAACATTTGACAGATCAACGGCAGTAATAAACTATCAACATCGCTCTTCCGTCAAAACCCTCTATATGAAGTGGCAGAAAATTTTCCAGAACACAAAAAGGCCTTTGGAATTAATTCTGCTGCTGGATCTCAACCAAGTTGCCGTCAGGATCAGTAATCAACAAAAACATCTCGATTCCCAAAAGACCTTGGTTTTGGAGAAGAGCCTTCTTCGCCGCGATATGGGAGCCCGCATATGATCCCATGCCATAAGCATTGGCGATAGCTCCAGTTGTCTCATTAAGAGGCACATTGACTTTCTTTAAAATGGAAACGCCTTTGGTCTCCAAGTAATCCTGAGCCTTGAGCACATCTGGGACAATGAGACCAACATGGCCAAACGTATTAGTCCTCTTGGTGGAAGCAATCAGAGTGTCATCCGAGACATTGAATTGCACGAGCTCGACTAAACCATATAGATTATTCTTTTCGACCATCATCTCCTCGCCACTCTGATATCCAGTGCCGTTACGACCACCCTGGGCATAGCCCACGTAGGTGACACTGTATTCTGGTGTAACGTGTAATTCGAAAAGAGTTCTCATGCCGAGTACATTGACGTAGAAGTCTTTCATCTCAGATAGATGAGTTGTGACAAGGCCAACATGGTTGAATGCGTAGCCGATTGTTTCTGCGGGTGCTGGGCCATCTGTGCCGATGACTAAGGGATTGCTAGGGTCAGATGAGTTTCCTAGAGAAGCATTGCAAGCCATTGCAGATTGGATTGACAAGAATGTCGCACAAAGGCGGAGAAATTTGGCTGGATTCATAGTGGTGTTTAGTTGTCGTAGTTTAATGGGTAGAGTGGAGATCACTTGAAGAATGCAGAAGCTGCTGTCTCCATAGTAAGTAGAATGGACTGAGATGTCGCTCTATTTAAATAGATTTTGCTGAAAATTGTCAACGAGTCAAATATTATGGATGGATGTCTATAGATGCAAACCGGCCCCCCAAAACGGCGTAACTCAGCGCATAGTTTCCCGTTCACGAATCAGCAACGCACGTCGGCAAGGAACTGACTAGCCATCCTGGGGACCATTATGCGCGCAAAACCTTACGTCTGAGGCTAAATCTCCCAAATTGCATATCACCCCGGCCTTCGGGACAACTTTGCAGTACGGAGTCCGTACGAGCTTTCCGCACTGCCCGAGCCTTAGCAACAAATGCTGTCCCAAAATAGATCCCACGTACCTTTGTGCCAAGCGGTTTGGACTGTTTTGAGTGCGGACGCCCTATTCATTTGGATATCTTAAATTCTGAATGGACTTAGTCTATGGAAGAAAGATAAAAAAAAATGGGGGTTTGATGACAAGAGCTAAGTGTCAGCTGAAATCTTAAATATCCAAATATCAAAGTAGCTTGGGCAAGAACTTGTGCTCCTCATGCCCTAACACTGTGTTGACCGGGTTTCTCTGGTCCGTTCCTCTTCGTGGCAGGCGTATCCGAACTGACAAGTGAATTAAGAATCGATAAAAATCAAAGCTCCGTATTTCAAGTCCTTTTCATCGCCATCTCTCGTAGCAACCCATTTCATAGGTTGGCGGTGTGTGTCGCAGAGACCTTCATAGGCACGGTCCATCCTAGCATTACATAGCTGAAAAGAAAGATCCTTTAGCTGGTGGAGGCATCTTGGAAATGCGTAGCTCGAGGCTAATCATCTCAACTGCGCACCCACCGCACTGTAGAATTACACATATTGGCATATAAATGAACTAATTATTAATATCTATAAGACATTATCAGTAGGTTTTCCCCCTTTTTGCTATGGTGGTCAAGAGTTAAACAGCAAAAGAGGAATACCTTCATAAGAATCAATCAATCAATCAAAGTCTCGACCGATATTCCATAACGTGATGTAAACCAGATAACAAAATGTTGGATCCAACTCTAACAATGTTGTGGCATAACGCGGCCGCCCATTTTACATTTAGGGTCAAACATTTGGTCTCCTGTATTTCAGCAGGACAAATCGCTGTATGGGCAAAGCTTCGGCAATTTCCAGCAGCTGTTCAACGCTTTTTCGGCAGTGTTGTTCTGAATGTCCTAATTGCCGAAGTTTGCACTGACCAATACCAGTTCTACTGTCCTATGTTACGGACGAAAGGGGCAGATTAGGTCTTTTTGTTGAAACTGAATCTCTCTTATTTAAGTTTGACTCTGTATATATAGTAACTGATAGGTTATTTTACGCAACACGGAGTCAAGACCTATCCAAAACCAAAAATCTCACTGGAGAAGAATGCTGAAAACAGAACGCTATATGGTGAATATACAGAAGTTATAGGTTTATTGTTGCATGGTGAATGATTTTGGTTTCAAACCCATTGTAGAGTTCATACTGGGTATTCCGTATAGGATCTATCAACTAATGGTAAGTAGTTCTATTTTAGTTGATCAATCATTTTCGTTTACAAAATTAAACTGATATTTGCATCTGCTAATTTTGTTGGTTAAAATGAACTCTATTTGAACCGTCAGGTCAATATTGAAGTTCTAAGATTGAGTGTTGAAAAATACGAGAGACACAAAGAAATATATACCTAATAGTGACTGATCAGTACATAGTAGCAGCAATCTAGAGAATTAGTCTAAAGTCGTAAAAATATAGGAGGTTATGGCCCCCTATTGACCATACATCTAAGTTCAACAGATTTGTACAATATATATCAACGGATGGACAATATTTGAAGCTAAAACGCGCAGTTACGTCTGAAAACCTCTTAAACTCTACGCCGAGGCCAACGTGCATGTCCAATTTCACGCGCTTAGACAAGCTGCTGCGAAATATATTACTTGAAAAAACAGTTAAGAAGAGACTACAAACGCGTTAAATGTTGACAATGTTTTGAGGAATCTTTTAAAACAGAACTTCAGCTTTATACAATGCGTATACTTGCTTCAATGGGGAACCCTTTCCAGCTTAATTATATAAACAGCTATGTAAATATTTCAAAGATTTTCAATTTCCAGCCGAAGAGATAATGCCGGTTAATAAATCTAATGTGATCTATTTGCATGGTGGGCTATAAATATCCATTCAGGTTGCAGTGGGGGCCGAGACTATCCAGAGATAGTGCGATGGCTTCTTGCCTAGTATGTACTGACTAAGGCAATTTACGTATAACGCCTTAACGAAAACAAGCGTGTAAATCTCTCAGATCTTTTTAAATAGTTGTGTGATTGGATCCCAGAAAATTTTGTGAAAAAGCTTGATTCTAGGTAAATAATCCTCCGACCAGAGATTGAACCAGCGGAATATTACATACCTGTCTGTTAGTGGTCCTTTTTGTTGTCGCTAAATTCTCCATTGTTACCCTTGCCGTGCTAGCTTACATCAGGATGAATCGCGGTTCGTGAATGTCATCCCGATTAGGAAAATGGTGAAGTTTGAAAAATTGAAAGTCTCCATATGCTTACCGAACGCTTTCAAGAAGAGATTGTGTACCTCGGAGCCCGCCGGCGGCTGAAGGCTGAAGCTTACGTGTATGCGCTCTCAAATTGGACTTCATAACGTAAAAGTTTATTAATAGAAGATGTTAATGGCATCAAATAGTCGTGGTAATTCTTTGTAGACCTCAGCTGATGTATAATATCCATAAGCACCACCACCAAGTCTCCAAATCTCCTCCATATGTGGCTTTTGGTTAGTAAGTGATCAAGTAGTGATGGGTTCCAGGGTTACATGAACTATTTGGTGGCTTGCGCCTTTTTGTCAAACATTTCACCTATCTCAGGAGCATAAATAAAAGAGACATCGCTCCTTTTATCTATCAGAGTTGATCAATACCGTTCAGATCTCAAGTGACCAGAAACCAAGTCTTAAAAATGCGCACTCAAGCTATTGTCCTGCAGGCAATAATTGCCGCTTCTGCCCTGGCAGCTCCGAGCGTTAGTTTGATGCATTCATTTAGTTATTGTTGCTTACTTTGAGACAGAAGGAGATTCAAAATGGCGCTCCTCATGTGCTCGTCTCCAACCCTTCCAGCCAGAAGGTAACCTCGTCCGGTGCCTTCTCGTCTGGTGCCGGCAACAACGATAATGCCAACATCTACGACGGAACAGGGAATGCTGGTACCGACAAGTACAGTAAGGCAAAATAGGGTTTCGTTCAATATTGTCTTAGACTCACAATTTCATACAGATTGCTACTATGGTAACTGGGGGAGCTTTCCTCCAAAGTCTCAATGGATAGAATTTGACGCGATGTGGAACTACTCAAAGAGCGCTATGAGGACATCTTGCTCTGATCTGGGCATTGGATCATGCTCAAATGGCGCTGGTGCATTTGGCGCTGGCGACAGCGATCAGCAAATCGGCCTGATCTGGAATGCTATCCAACAGGTTGGAGAGTCGTCGTTGGTGGATCATCGCTTCATCCTTGCTACTATCTTGCAGGAGGTAACTGATATTCTCTACAAAGAATTTTGAGATATATCGTTCTTACTCTTATTACAGTCATCTGGTTGTGTGAATGTGTGTGCTTCTACCAACCCAGACCCCTCGCAACCGGACAACCCAGGCCTCATGCAATCGGACGGTGGTTCTACATTTGTGGGTAACTCGGCTAGTAACTCGGCTCAACAGACGAGCATCACTCAAATGGTTATCGATGGTACTCAGGGAACCTCTCTTGGCGATGGTCTTGTTCAATGCATTAATCAATACGGCAATATCTATGAAGTAAGACCATATCGGATGTTGAAACTGAAGTCAGAAATAACATTGATAATCTTAGGCTGCGCGATGCTACAACTCGGGTTCTGTGGATAGCTCTGACCTCAACAATGGAGAAGGAGCTACAAACTCCTACGTCAATGATATTGCAAACCGTATGACTGGATGGCTGTATGCCGACAGTCGCTTCGATAGCTGCTAGGTCTGTCATTGAGTTAAAAATTCTTTGAACACATGAGTGATATCTGCAACTTACCAGATATGAAATACATGAATGGGGTACGCCACATTGAAAAACGGTATATGATCGTCTACAAATTAAGGGTGTAGGGTGTATGTGCAAGAAATATATATTCAAGTTCGATTTATCATTGAATCAGTCCATCAAAAGATTGTTTGCTCGAATATTTTCTCTCTCAGATTTTATCAGTATAACCGTGCAAATATTACATCCACAAATTCTCAGGTCACACATGTGAACTTCAATCCATACAATATATGCAATGAGGTTTAACTGCTGTCACTTTGGCATGACACTCGCTCTAGAAACCGGAAAAATGCCGAAGCGCCACTACTGACGAACATATTTTGTGTGAGATCCTTGAATAACAAGAGTGCTCTTTCCATTCACTTCCTTTGAAATCGTAACCGTCGTGAATGCAAGAGTTTTGCCAACCTTGCCTGTCCGCCCTTCAACCTCCACGACATCTCCCTCTTTGGCTGTGGAGAGATAGGAGACAGACAAATCCGTACTGACACCAGTGCTGGTGGCACCATGAGAGGCAATGGCCATACCAGCAGCCCAGTCGACTACGCAAGCCGACAATGTCCCATGCAGTGTACCCTTGGAGTTGCTGTGGAGGCTGTTGATGGGAAGCCTTGCTTTTATGAGGCCAGGCTCGGCATGGTAAAGATCGATATGTTCCAGGAGAAGAGCATAAATAGGGCTATTATTGCGCTGCCGATCCCATACTTCATTGACGTGTGCGAGAACTGAAGCCATCGTGGAGTATCTGAAGGCGATATAAACAAATGTTTTGATGCAATTCTCAGGACATGACGAGGAAGAAAATGCCACCGTACCTCGATATAGTTTAGCGGCGGCTGGGTCTGGCCAACTGCGATATGGTGAGCAATACGGAGTCACGAGAATAGAAGTCCACAGCCGAACGAGGATAATAAATTTGAATATCAAGAAGGTTAACGATAGAAGTAGATATTAATGGCACATGATGTCTAGTGTTGTAGGGGTCGAGCAATTCGAGTAACAATCGTCCTGCTGGCTATAGCTGTCCATTTATACCAAAAATGCCGTTTTTCCTTTACTTTCTATTTACTTTTTTCTCTTAGTATATCTTTTCCTGTGCTATGAATATACATAACCAGAAAATAGACGAGATTGTCATCTGCGCTGCTATGTGTTTAGGATCGGCAATCCCCGAAAAGGGGCTTACCGAACGTTCAATTGACTCGGCGAAACTCCGAGAGCTTCAACTGTTGCCGACCATTGCAAGCTTGATGGACGTTGAACTCCAGTCTGTCCCCGAAAAAATGAGGTGTAACCCATCTATTAGTGGATGTCTTGGCGTGATGAATGTCCTACCATATCGCGAAGTATACCCGGTCGGATTTTTCAAAGTTTATGTAGTTCCTCTTGAACGGACTCTACTTCAGAATCGAGTTGAACCATACATCGTAGGCACCATTGTTCAACTTAGCGGAGCCGCTTTCGCGGTTACCTCTAACAGCTTTTGGTAGGCGCCTATCCTACGCCTGTGTATTTAGGACAAATATCGTATGCCGAGCTTCACCATGTTGAAAGCATTACTACCACCTCTATTAGACAGGTGTAACCGCTCCACAAAATACCCCAAATCCGGAGTTAGTAGCTACCTGGGAAGGTTAAAACGAATGAGGTGGACGGCATAAAATCGAACGGAAAAGTGAAGCCATACAAACAAATTGAATCAACCACCATTCTATATACCCCATTGGAATGGGCCGCTTAGGTTTGCTGAGCCTGGGCTCTCTATCCATTACTGGGCTCTTAAACTGGCTAACTACAAGCTCCCGTATTGGTCTGCTTTCACCCCGCACAGGGTGATTGGGCCTGATAGTAGACCTCGGATCTATCTGTTGCATGAAAGTGGTTCTACTCCGATTTGAGTGCGGCGAGCCGTTCTGTATGTTCCGCCCCTAACTGTTTCCGTAAATCCCCGTCTTGTAGGATTTCCAACCCCGTTGCAGCCATTGCCTTGGCGAATTTTTGCGAATCCTGAAATCCGGAGCGAGTCCCTGCTGCTCGTTCAAATAAGGGGTGATGAGGGCCGATCGTGGCATTATCGACATCGATGAAGAACCCTGGGTGCAAACTGGGTACCTCGTAACTCACATTACCTACGGGCATGAATGAGTACTCTGTGTTTTGCCTGACTCTCGGGGGAGGGACGTAAAAATACCTTGGTCAGGGGAGCCTCCGCTCACGGAACTAATTCGACGATTATAATCCAAGCCCTGGCTTTGATAGTGTGCATGGAACTTTTCCGCAATGATTTCACTACATTGAAGGTCCTTGTAGCTCTCCGTCCTAGAGAATGAGGTGAGTTCCAGAAGATCGTCAACAAGCAAAAGGACCATAGTAGCGCATCAGGCACATACCAGTTGAACTCAACCGAACAGCCGGCCCCCTTTGCAGCTCCTTCACATGCATCGACAACCCGCTGGCAGGTAACGTTCAGGTCGGCATCGGTTTCACTACGTATAAAAAGCTCCATTTCGGTCAAGTGCGGGATGATGTTGGCTTTATCGCCGCCCTTGGAGATAATAGCATGGATTCTCTGGTTCGGTGTAGTCTGTTGGCGAAGCATGGCAATGCTTGTGTAGGCTGCGACCACTACATCTAGAGCGTTGCGGCCTGACCACGGTGAATGTCCCGCGTGCGCATTAACGCCGTGAAATCTCACGATAGTGCCAGCTCGGGCCATGCACCGACCAAGAACTATTCCATCACTCGACCCGCGACCTGCGAAACGAGGTCCCGGATGGCCCATCAGGCATGCGTCGACCCCTTGATACGCACCCACCTTGATCAATTCAACCTTGCCGCCACCATCTTCTTCCGCGGGCGTTCCTAGGAGACGAACGCGGCCTTCGATCTGATGTTTCTTGATAGCCTCTACGGTGGCTAGAAATGCAGCCACTGAGGAGGCTGTGATCAAATTATGGCCACAGGCATGACCGATTCCGGGCAGGGCATCATATTCCGCATTATAGACAATCAAGCCTCCGCCAGAGCCCACTTCGGCCTCGAAGGCCGTGTCAATCCCGTAGGCGTGGCAAGTTACAGAGTACCCCAGTTTCTCCAACAGATTACAGATGGTGTCGTGCGCAAATTTCTCTTCAAATGCGAGTTCCGGATGCGCATAGATCTGCTCATTTCAATCCATATCGTTAGCATGTTCGCAGCGAATATGTTGTAAATGTTATTATTTGATTTGCAATACCTCTTCACTAAGATTCCACAGGGCAGACTCGTGGGTGGCCAGACTCTGGGTCAAGCCATCATGGATGACGGTGCTCGAGATAGCCATTATCGGAGACACTATATTAGAAGGATTCCCACTAGAGATGGTGGAAAAACAAGGTAGAGTTAGAAATTAAAAGTTATAGTTGAAGCTGGAGGGCTACAATCCGGATGATGGCTGCACGGTCTATTTATGCCACGCCAATCTGCATCGCGTTGGAAATCCATCAACGAAGCGCGTGCCTTGACGAATTGTAGGCCTGACACCATTCGAGTAGTCATCACTAGGCCCCATCCTTTGTATTTCCTTCAGCTTATGGCGATGATACACCGTCGACAAAGCGATTACTTCATGAAGCCGCCGGATGCCGTTTCGAAAACAGATGCTCGCTCTCCTGGCCCAATCAGCACTGACGCTCGCGTAAAGAATAGCCAATAGAGCCGCTCGTTTGAATGATAAGCGACTTGCACCTATGAAATATGAACGGGCCGGCCATGCGTCGGGCCCCGCTCGCATGGGCATTAAATTCAGTCACTGATTAATGTTATGTGCCGTCGATTTGATCGGCTATGCCTTTCCGGAGAGTGTTAAACGTAGATATAGTACTACTCTGTACGGAGTACAATGTACGGCAACAAACACGGTGGGTCGTCCCCACCGGCAAAAGAGGTCCTTGGGCAGTTGACCCTGCAACCTTTTCCCTCTCGCGTCCTTCCTTTCTCAACCTCAATATCTCTCAGCAATAATTACCAATCCCAACCGCTTTGGATCTAATCGCCTCTAACCTGAAGTGACATACTACTCCCATGCCTCCTTTGGTTCCCAAACACAAGGCATCCCGTTCCAGAACGGTAAGTAATTCACCCACACCCTCCTTCCCTCATTAGCCCAGCGATCATGGTGAGGCGTCCAGCTTATCCAGATCGGACAGGCTGTTTCACATGCCGGACGCGCAAGATCAAAATGCGGTGAAGAGCGTCCATCCTGTCGACGGTGTATCGCCAGCCAGTTAGAGTGCCAGTGGCTCCAGTCGGCTTCAAAGCCCCGAGGGAAGGGTGCGTGCTACAAACCTGTCCTCCAAATAAAATCCAACCCGCCTATCCTACCCCGGAGCCCGATGTCTGGACTGACAGGCTCTTCATTACCAAATTCGCTTTTTCTCTCTACGCAAGATCGCGAGTATTTAGCTTTCTATCCACACTCGTCTCTAATCCGCTGGTTCGGAAAGCCTGGGCGCTGGAGCTCGCTGTGTTATTTGCAAACAGACATCGCTCCCCACTCGTGCGTCGTGATGCGCATGGTCCTGGCTATTGCAGCGACAGAATTGGAGAGCCTTCGCCTAGCCCAACGTGAATCTCTCCAAGGACCCCGGTCGCCAGTTGTGAGTCACTTGAAGACGGGAGCCAGCTATTACCACCGCGCTCTCCAAGATTTCCAGGCCTTACTTGCCTCTCGGCGATGCTTCTCAGCCTGGGAGGTGAACGAGATTTTGGCTGCATTTCTGTTAATGGTGGTGTATGAATTTCATTTCAGCTTTGATAGGGCCGGGGTGGACATTCATATCCGGGGCGTCTACGCGTTCCTGCGCACCCTGGACACCCAGCAGGCGCCTGATCTGCCTCGGCTTTCTTCCAATTTACCACATTTCAGTCAGCAGATTGTGCTTATTATCATGTAGGTCGCTAAGTGATGCCGTTTTTCTTGGCAGGACGTTCGTTTAATTTAAGAGATTAGGTATATCCACATCATTCAGTGCCACCGGGACTTCTCCACATCCACATTTTGGGAAGAGGCAGGTCATGAACGCCCCATCTTGATGGTCTTGGATGACCTGTTTCAAGGCAGTCGCAACACGAACCTCTCTCTCTGGTCGTCTGACTATCCAATAGACCAGCTGATGGATGATATGTCCATCTTTCGTCCTCTCGAATTTTCAACGAGTGCAATAAGCTCAAGTATGAATTAGTGCAATTGAATCAGTGTTCGAATGATAACGACTTAGCGGCACTGGAGAGCAAACTCAAGATGATCGAAAAGGCATGCCGACACTAATTAACACGTCTGTTGGTATCTTTGACTAATGCTCACCAGCGATATCAGGACCTTATCTCAATGAGTCAGCGGTCGGATTCTTTTCCTCGCACCCGTGAGCTCCGGACGATTCATTTCGTCGTGGCCGAGTTCTATGCCGTGGAATGGCTGTTTCACCGAAAACTATGTTTTCGTCACAGGAAGAGCCCAACTGACTGCCATCTCAACACGCTAAATTGTGCTATGCATATCTTTCGGAAGCTGTCTCAGGATGATGGTTTTTGTTTAGGCCGTGTAATGTGGCCAATGACCGTAATTGGAGACTCAATGCCCGATGAGAGCCATCGGCATTGGATCCAAGACGCTTTGGGTCGGATCTAGCGCCGAGGAATTTTCGGATGGGTGAGATGGCGCGAGTCAGCCATAGATTAAAGCACATAACTATTCTGAGCCAGATTGGCTAATCAATTTCCTACGATATGTCTCCGTGTCAACAAGGGGGTAAAACGGTAGAAGAACAGGACATCGTTACAGTTGCAGGGTCAGTGCCAGGCTCCCAGCCGTATGAACTTTATTCTTTGTTGGAATGGCGAGGTCTCCTCTCTTTTCTTTTGGAGATGGGTTAATCTAGACCAGCCCCCCTGTTCCCACCCCGGATATAAGCTATATGGGGCATTTGATTGCCGATTTAGCCAATAATAGGCCAGGATGAGATAGCGATTTTCTGACCATGGTGGCGATGATTGGACGCCGAAGCGGCTTACTCTGGTTGGCTGTATAATCGCAGAGTGGGCATGTGAGTTTTCCGGGGTATCTCGCATGAGTGGACTGGCGTGGGTGCTCTAATCCGGGCAGAGGGAACACTTTTGATAACGGGGTTCATTGCGCATGTAGAGCTTTGCCTTCCTGAACTAAGTTGTCGTACGAGTATATTTGCATACTGATAACGAGGGGACTCATAAAGGTACTTGGCCCTCTCTGTTTTCCAATTCTTACGCCAAAACAATCTAAATGTCGACGAAAATGAAGACTGATACCACAGCTACCCATGCAGATGGTAACCTTGATATTTCACGCAGACAGCAGATCACGACCGCCCTGCCCAATGTGTCAAGCAAGAGACTGCTCAGAAAAATTGACTGGCAGTAAGTTGCTACCTCGAATTCCTTTTGCTTGGTTTCTGCGTTGCTCAAATAGCAATGAACAGTCTGATGCCTCTCATGATGTTTGCATATATGCTCCAATTTCTAGACAAACAGACCCTGGGACAGTCTGCTATTATGGGAATCATGAAAGACCTGGTACGTTTTATCGGGTTCCCAGTCCAAAAGTCTTAGGACTTTCCTCATTCTGATCACCTGTGCAGCATCTGATAACAATAACTTTTGTAGGAATTGCAGGGCAATAACTATTCCTGGGCAGGTAGTATATTTTACTTTGCCTATCTTGGATTTTCATATCCTGTTTCTTTGCTTATGGTACGTCTACCAATCGGCAAATTTCTCGCTCTCAATGTGTAAGCCTCTACCCATAATACTCCAAAGATGACCGACTTGCCTAATTGATGGCAGATTTCTTTGGGGGGGTGTTCTGGCCTGTCATGCTGCAACCCACAATGCCGCAGGATTATTAGCCACGCGGTTCTTTCTTGGTGCCACCGAGGCGGCTGTCGCTCCAGGCTTCAGGTAACGTCTTGTCACATCTTGTCCGAGTTTTCAGAGATTGACGAAGGAACTAGTCTGATTACTGGTATGTGGTATACCCGAGAGGAACAACCCCTCAGGCATGGTATCTGGTTTGCAGGGAACTCCTTGGCCACGGCATTTGGTGGTCTGATTGCCTACGGAGTAGCGCATATTCATGGAAGCATTGCGGCATGGAAAGTGAGTACACCTACGATCATAATACTGGCACTGTGAGAACTAAAGAAGAATTAGTGGCTTTTCGTAATTTACGGCGTGATTACTATGGTTTTAGCCATTGGCCTGGCCTTTTCCCTCCCCGATTCTCCGACCTCTGCCCGTTTTCTGACGAAACAAGACTGCCATGAAGCTGTTGAACGACTTCAATCTAATAAAATGGCATAAAGAGCGACGTAATTCAATGGGATCAAGTTTGGGAGGCTCTGGCTGATTACCGTATCTGGATGCTATTCATTTTCCAAATCGTGAATAACATTCCAAATGGAGGTTTGACGATGGTAAGTAATACGCATCTTCCGATTGACTCTCAGCGGCGATTGTAATATGGCAATAACACAAGCTCTCAGTTCGGTTCTATTGTTATGGAAGGGTTTGGCTTTTCAACACTGAATATCTACCTTTTGCAGATGCCCATGGGTACAGTGCATGGCTTATTTGTGGTAGGAAGGTAAACGGTCCCGCCGGAGCAGTTCCAGTGCATGATACTAATGAACTTCCTCTCCAGTACCTTTCTTGCTAGTCGATATTCCAACATTCGCTGCATTCTAGTTTCAGTTTGCACGACCGTCGCGTAGGTGCCAAGGAAACCCGGCGTCGCTCAATGAAACATAATCAGAGTCTGACCTTGGGAATTATCACAGGCTCATCGGATGCGTTCTTATCTACGCATGCAAAAGCCAAGGTCCTCGCCTTCTAGGAATGTTCCTCTTTAGCGCATATGCTGCTGGTATTCCGATGAGTCTATCCATGGTCTCGTCTAACGTTGCCGGATTCACCAAAAAAGCGACTGTCACGGCGATGATGTTTGTTGCGTACTGCGCCGGGAATATTATCGGGCCGTTCCTTTTCTTTAGTCGGGAGGCACCTGGGTACAAGGCGAGTTCGCATCTCGAGAAAGCCATGCAGCCGAACTGACCAGTGTAAAGAGCGGCTTCATCGCAGTTATAGTTTGCTTATGTGCAGCCACGGTCCTAATCCTGATACTCGGACTCCTGTGGCGCTTGGAGAATGCGAAACGTGATCGGATACATGGCCCGGCTGTGCTGCATGACGCTACCAACACATCCCCAACGGATGATCAGAAGTCGACGATTCCTCCCGTGGAGGATATGACCGACTCCAAAAATATCAATTTCCGTTACGTCTACTAGTGCACAGGGACCTGACGGCAAATTTATGGAGACTAATCAAAGACGATTCAATATTAATCTCTCCCATGTTCAGAGTGTCTCCCCAATAGCAAACAGTCTTTATAACGATATACTAGTGCTGAATAATTAGGTAACTCGTAATAGTATTAAAGTCATTTGGTTGTCCATTAAGTATTGAGCAACTTATTTCTGTATCTATAAGGACATACATATTATAGGTCAACTTCAGGTCAACTATTTTGACATTTCATTCACACTATAACTCCAAATAGATTCCTTTGGAGAACTGAACGATTGCAGACGAAAACAAATTCATGCAGATTCAGGTACAGGCTTTTCTAACATGGCCGGTTACGCTGTAGGACTCCACGGCGGCCAATTCTAGGGACGGACGAATTACTCAGCTCCATGTTCAAAAGTATAGATTTAATTGGCAGAAACTGTATCCGGAGTCTGTCTGATCGTAGGGTAGGCCTTGTCTGATTGAATAGCTATCACAGTTAACTAGATTCTTGAGTGGCTCACGAGGGCTGACGATAGCGGGTGGCCACCATTCCCGAATCAGTTTGGCTGCTCCTGTGGTCGACACTACTATCTCTGGGCTAGGGACTGCAAGCCTGTCGGGTGGGTTCTTGGTCGGCCGTTGCTCAACCGGAGGAATGGTAGGTAGTAGCGGATTTCCGTAGGCAATAGTGGGCTGAACTGAAGCCGTCAGCTGTATTTTGATCTTTGTGAGTGGTCAATTCCAATCGCCTTGAACTTTCTCGATCGGACGCCCATATGGACGCTGGCAAGCATGCCGGGCAAATTGTTTTCGCCCAGCTTTAAGAGGTTGGCTGGGTGAGCTAATTCGCTAGCAAGCTACTAGCAGCCTAGCCATGTAGCAGTTCTCTGTGAAACAACGTAGATCAATAGTTAACGTAATCCACCACCCACCCGCCCACTTCCGCCCGAGAACGCGTCTCATAACAATTGCATATAATTTAATGCGTCAATATACTACTAATTCACAAGAAAAGCTCTTTAAAATCCGCTGAGATAGAGGGAAAGATCTAATTAGCCATTTCTAATTTTAAAAATAAAAAAATTTAATATGTTTGCAAAGCAGCAAACCTCTATAATATTTCCTATATAACTCTATATAATAAACTCAAAAACATTATATATAAAGCTAAAAAACATACTAATAGATATAAGCTTTCAGAAAATAAAAAGAAATTATTTATAAAATAAATACTTAATCTAGATAGATAAAGATTATCTTCTTAATCTTCTCTTATACAAGATATAGCTAATATTCTTCTTTTTTAATATAGAAATCAATAAATTAATAAAAATTAGATTTATTAATTTATTAAATATTATATTAAGCTTAAATTATAATTTTTTTAAAGATATAATTATAAATATACTAAATATAAAAATCTAAAAATAATCTAAAAATATTTTAACTATATATAAAAAGCTATATTAGAATATAGTATCTTACTAGAAGATATTTATAACTTTAATAAGATTAGCTTTACTATAGAACTCTATATAACTATAAAAATTATTATTAAAAATAATTAATATAGTAGACTATATCTATTATAACTTAATAATTAAAAATAAATAACTATAATTAAAGTAATTAATTCTATTAGATAAATTCTATCTTTATATATAATTTTTAAAATAATAAAATACTTTTAAAAAAGTTAATTTAAGACTTTTCTAATTAATTAAAAAATTAATATTAGCAACAATAGATAGATTACTAATAAGATTAATATAGATTAGCTTTAAAATTACTTTATTCCTTATATAAATAGCTAAATAATAGAATAATATTAAATACTAATTTTTAATAATTATAGAAATTATTTAATAGCTAAATTTAACTATATATATACTAAGAATAATATTATTTTAGTCTATATATCTTTATATTTCTTTTATCTCTTATAACTTTTTAATATTAATTATTTTATAATTATAAAATAAAAATATAAATAACTTATTAAGTAGTAAATAAAGCTTAAATTTAATTATATTAATAAAATTAATTTTCTTATTATATTTCTAGAAATCTATATAATAGTATATAAAATAAAAACTATTTAGAATAGCTTTATAGTAACTAGATTAATACTATATAATCTAAATTAAGTCTATTAATAGCTTACTATTTAGTTTAAGACTTTTATACTCTCTCTAAATTAATTAAATAATATTTAATTATTCTATTTATAAATATCTTAAAATCTATACTAATTTAAATACTAATTAAATATAATTAAGAAATATATAAGCTAGTATATAAAAAATCTATTAAATTTAGTTAATAAAATAATTAACTAGATATTTAAAGTATATAAGATAATTATAAATAGTCTTATACTTCTAAAGAAAAAAATCTATAATCTATAAATTATATATAAAAAGAAAAAGTAAAAACATTAATAATCTAGAAAGTAGATATCTTATAAGCAAAAGATTACTAAAAAGAAAACTCAGATACTTATATAAAATCAGATTAAGACATCTCAAAGTATTCCTGCTGCCCTGGCTAAGCCCAAGCTTCCAGACTCTCAACCACTTATACACCACCAATTTCAGTATAGTAAGTGTAATATTCTCAGGCATAGAAGGTCTTAATGCCTTAATCATATTAATAATTAATTTTTTATATATAATTATTATTTTAGATTAGAAATTAAAGTTTGAAATCAATATAGAGCGCGTTCTTGGGCGGAAGTGGGTGGGTGGGTGGTGGATTACGTTAATTAGTCTAACATTGACTAAATGAAGTCACAGGGGAGGTTTTTTCCCTTTCCTCTTTTCTTCTCGAATTTTTCCATCAATCATACCCCCGACTGCAATTGATGTCGATTGTTTCTATATTTACCTGAAACTGCCTAGTTACTGAAGACTATTCCAACTGCTTGCGACCAACGCATGCAGTCGAATTTGCCTCTATCGGTGCCAAAATGTTCTCCTCGAACCTTCTACCGACAGGCCGATCCCTGCTGCTTCTGCTGCTATCGGAGCAATTGGTCGTCCCCACAGTCCGGTCTTTGCAAACTCCAAACTATACTCAGATAATCGATCAAAAAAGCTTCAATGTCTTGAGCGTGACAAAGCCTGCCACGGAGGTTAACGGGACCAACGTATGTTGCTATCCTTTTCTAGTTATAACCCCGCGATCCCACATTGATCGTGTAACTTGGCCATAACCTTGTATATTCCAGGTGTTTATTCCTCCTGGTTCGACACTGGAAAGTCTACTTGAACGTCCATTCCACGTCTATGATGACGAGTTTTTGGAAATTTTGGGTGAAAAGCCACACTTGACGCGAATTGCGCATTCTTCGAAAGACCCCCTGTTTCATGAAGCGGTTGTCTGGTAACAATTACCTTTACATACCCTGTTATTATTCATATGATTCTCGCTGATCAATTTCCAGGTACAAGGAAAGCAATGAAGTCTTTTTTGTTCAAAATGCCGGATCTCCCGACGCGGGAACAGGGCTCAATAAATCGTCCATTATCGAAAAAGTCGATCTTAAAGAGGTAGCTGCTGTAAGCAACATGACAAATGCCGTTGGTCATGTCAAGGTCCAAACAGTTCCATCATCACCCATGGTGATCAATCCTAACGGTTAGTTTAACAATGAATAATATGGATTGATATGCTAACACATTAGGATTTAGGAGGCACGAATTTCCGAGGACAAATTGTCTACGGTGGTGAAGGGCAAGGCAACAATACACCACCCGCCCTTTGGATCATGAACCCTAAGTCGCCATACAACACAACTGGTTGGTACACTGCTGCATTATCCTAGGATTAACTGCTTACAAGAATTCTAGTTCTACTGAACAACTATTTTGGTCGCCAGTTTAACTCTCTGAATGACATCGCTGTTCACCCCGTGAACAAAGACATCTATTTTATTGATGTAACATACGGTTACCTGCAAGACTTTCGTCCCGCACCGGGTTTGCCAAACCAGGTCTATCGATTCAACCCAGAAACAGGCGCAGCAACAGTCGCTGTAGATGGATTTTACCTTCCAAATGGTGAGATTGGTTTACTTGATTTTGAAGCGTATAGAAATGGAAATCTGGCTAACATGATAAGGTCTTACTTTCTCACCGGAGGGTAAGTATGCGTATGTGACCGACACAGGTTCTGCCTCGGGCTTTTACGGTAACGATTATACTAGACCTGCCACCATGTAAGTCTACATAACTGTCCCATGTCTCACGGAAGCGGCATGGCTGATTATGGGGTAGCTACCGATTTGACGTAGCGGAGGATGGCACATTTGAGAACCGCAAAACTTTTGCCTTTGTTAGCCCTGGTATTCCCGATGGTAAGTCATAATATTTTTGTTTATATCATATATACACTTTATTGGATTCCGCGTTCATATAACAGATTTGGTTTAAGATGCTGACAATGTCGAAAGGAATTAATTGCGACTCGAAAGGCAATGTCTACGCCGGCTGTGGTGATGGGGTACAAGTTTGGAACCCGTCAGGTAAGCTGATTGGAAAGATTTTCCTTGGAACGACAACAGCTAGTTTCAACTTTGTCGGAAAAGGCGGTATCGTTATTACTGCTGAGACGGACTTGTATTATGCGACCGTGGCAGCACAGGGAGCTTTTATTGAGAGCGAGATGTGATTGGCCACTCTCTACTTTGATTGAGAGGTAAGGCTATTAAGGATTCGAGTTGAATTGGTGAAAGTTATTTGACTTGGATCTTCTATGATAAAATATTTTTTGTGGTAATAATTTAAGGGTTCTTTCTAAAACTATGTTACAAATGGTGTGTCTAGGTAAATTCCAGAGCTTAAAACTTGAAAACCTGGTCCTTTCTATACCCCAACTCGCCCAGGATTCCACTTTTGCCCTTCTTCCCTGTTAACGCGTCCTCCATTGCAGGCGGCCCACATAGGAATATTTTGGTATCGCCATTGGATGACGATGGCAAAAGCTCTTTCAGCAACTCCTTCGTCACTCGGCCGTTGCGAAACTCGGGCGAAGTCTTTTCAATGGAATTACTGCTGACTGTATACACAACCTTGAATCGATCAGGAAACTGTTTCTGGTATGACTCAAATTCGTCACGCAAGAGTATGTCGTTTTCTGTATTGACGCCAAAAACCAAGGTCATCTTGGTTTTGTCGGCAGGGTTGTTGAGAATGCCTTGGACGAGTTGATATAGCGGGGTGATTCCAGCCCCGCCGGCGATTAGTGTGATGTGTTCATAGCTATTGGGCTTCCAGGTGTATGCCTTGATTGGAAAGGCGAAAAATAGCGAGTCACCGGGCTTTAGAGAGTGGAGATGTGTGCTGGCTTTGCCTTCGGGGTATTTCTTGACCAGCAAGTCGATGAAGCCGGGATTGTCTGCCACTATTAGCATCCATCGCTTCGATTCTCTCATGCAAGGAATATAACATACCGAGATTGCTGACTGGTGTGTATGGCCTTAGAACAGGTGTAATGCTTCCCTTTGGCCATGATGCCGTCAAAACCGATGCTTTCCAGAGCTTAGCATCGACGTAGTATCAGCTATACGATTTATCACCACTTACAGACATAGGTGAGTCCGGTCTCCTGGTCAGGACTGGGAAATGAAAAGCGAAGTCTTTTTGTGTTGTGATTGATGTCCTCTGATTTTTGTAGTTTCAACCCTCCAGTTGGTCCTCCCCCGAATGCCTTCTTTGAGGGCTGAGAATATGAGTATGCAGTGTAGAGACCGCCGGCCGCAAGGATGCCGATGACTGCGGTCGGGATGCCCGCTTGCTTGATCGTCATGCGAGCTGGGAGCGACATGGCTGTCCACGTGGACTTGAAAATTATTTTAAGAATATAGTTTTAAACACATGATTAAACACATGATTCTGAGGATCGCCTTTTAAATATACGAAGGCGGGGACTCGGACGTTGTTACACGCGACAGCCGTCGGTGGTGCCTGAGGCAGCAAAGCGACGGGGCTCGGCCTCCCGACTCGCCGATGTTCGTTTAGATGGGGGCCATGGCCCATACTAAATAGTGAATAATAGAAATTTTGGAATTATGAGCACGCGAACTCTGTCTCCTGCATTTGCATGATCTATGAAGTATGAGAAGCCCATTCGTAGGTTGTGGGTTGTCGGCACACTCCGTCAGGCGTATCTGTACACACGCTAAGGTTAAGCTTATGGTGGCGATGTCGTATTTGAAGCTCCTTGCAACACCAGAACATCAAAGCTTATTTTATTTCTGCGTATATGTATGCCATGTATTGATAGAACAGTATATTAAGTAACAAAAAACGAAAATGTTTTGACTGTGAATATAACTCAACTTTTCCACCCTACTCATGATCACCGTATCTCTCGACTTAGTACGAAGCTCTTATGCAGGAACTTATCGAAGTATCCATAGTTTGAATACAACAGTCATTCTCAATTAGGCCATTACCAGCCATAAGGCCCCTTTAAATTTCAAAATCTAATAAAGTGAACCTGACTACAGTTTGAGATACAGCCAAATCTCTCAACGAGGCTCGTATCCAGCATAGGTCCACTTTACACATGGCTATTGTAATTTATTAAAAGATTAATACTAAAAATTCTTACATGGTAACGACAGTCCTTGAGACATCACAACACATAGTCATGGCACTCCCTCCTCCGTCGCAGTTCCCGGGATCCCCCGTCCACGAACATCTACCTCTGATCCCTGCGGTTGCGAGTCTTTTCTAGTGAGAGTTTTGACAAGCCCAGTGAAAAAGCTAGATTTCCTGCTAGGTTCTTCGTTGCGAGTATCAGCATAGTGGGTCGTAGGCGATGAAACTCCATCGTGCTCTGTGGATCGACGAGTTGTATTTCCTGGAGTGTCATTCGGTTTGTCATCAGACACATTTAAAGCCTTGAATTTTTCTTCATCAATCTTATCCTTGACATCTTTCTTCTTTTGCTTGAATTTCATATACCCCTCAATCCCTACCAGCACTGCATAAGACCGACTAATCGACACACGGGACATGTCGACTCCCTGTTGCTGGAGAGCATGGACGAATGCACGGAAATTGGCTGCTGGGGGGCGGTAGTGCCCACTGAGTGGGGAAAGACTCCGAAGTTGGCCGTTTTTGATTTTGATCAGGCCTGCAGCAGAGATGCGTGCGCCGCGTAGAAATGATGAATGTTGGAAAGCGCCGGACTCTTTGATGCCGACGTATAACCGGAATGAGGTGTCTATGTTGGGTTAGCTATTTTTACGTTTTTTTGTGTGAGAACCCTTTACCAGCAACCTAAGAAATCATGTCAGTGATACATTTACAACGTGAAGTGAGTAAACACATACGAATATCCACTTATCCTTCTTCTTGAGTGACTTTTGCATCAATTGATTAAAAATAACAGCAGGGCTAACGTATTGAATCTTTTTGATGCCCTTTGCATTCTCAAAATCCGGATTCACATAGCGCCTCACTTCCTCATCCGAGTCCTTTTCGTCGCTACCGCTGAGGTTGCTATTTTCGTCGCTACTAGAGTCGGTCAAGATTTCGTCGCCTTCGGCAGTGTAT